>CANHQG010000145.1:0-85279 GCA_947462335.1 Harmothoe impar
AAAATGATAGAAATCGAGTGTAGGACAAATTCTAGAGAGCAGAATGGCAGGAAGCTAGAATCAGGAAAATACAAACTCTCTAGATCTTGAATCCCATTTAATATGATTTCCATAAACATTCACAATAACCAAACAAGAGATATACACCAAATCACTATATGGCTTAAAGGGTAACTTACCAATTCTCTGGCTGGATCTCCACACTGTTCAGCCAGTGTTTCTTGATGTGGCATTGATGGTTTGGCCGATGTACATGGAGTCTCCTGTGGCTGCCAACACAACACAGCAGGGTTACATCTGATTTAATGTGGTTTTATTTCTGTTGTCATATACTAAAGAGCTGCATCTTCACATGTCTACAACTGTCTGGAACTGGCAACAAAACATGCCATGTTGGCTACATCCATGAATAACTCAGGATACAGGTTTATGTACTCAAGCTATGTATCACACCCATGGTGAATCTACTCTATTGTATGTATTCCACTTTGAACACCCCTCCCCTACAGTATACATCACAGTCTGTCTACATTTGACTAGGTGTATTGTAAAGCAATGTAGTATGACATTGGAAAGTGCTGAAAAGGCTGTAACACAGAGAAGAGGTTACTGCTCTACACATTCAGCCCCCCCCCCTGAATTCAGCAAAGAGAATTCCCAGGAGGAGAGAAATTGTTTCACAATGGGTTTCTTGTAAATGGAACTTCATAGTCAATGAACAAATAGTTTGTCAACTGTATAGACTTGTTTGGACTAAGTGAGGTAATATGTAGAGTCACTTACCACTTCACTGTGGGGCTCTCCATATTGTACAGGTTGCTGCAGTGACAGGTCAGCCACATCTTTACACAGACTCGTCTGGAACTGGTAACAAAATACAACACGGTTAGGCTATATTTAATTTGATCTGGCAGTATAAAATATTACACATCTAAATGCCACATCTAATAAATTAATTCGTTGTCGTCCTCCCACATAGTGTATACTGAAATAAACACTGTATTAATTAAACATGAATGTAAGGTAGTGGGATTCAGGGAAAATTATAGAAGCAACATCAACTGATATAAGATATAAAACCTATAGTTTTTCAACCGGGAGGAATTTACTCATACTGTTACAAAGAAACAATTTGACATCAATATCTATATCTTTTTACAAATGCATTAACAATTGTTAGTTGCTTTTTTTAGCCTAATAAAAACCTTTTACAAGGTCCACTGGATAGTGTCAATAGAAAAGCCATGAGTAGGGATAGTTAAAGACTACAGCTAGCACTACAGTACCATAATGATTTAGAATTGATAGGTAGCACTTAGGTATATGGTGATAGAACACTCTTCCCAGGTAAAGGACAGATTTTATGTTTTTACCCTCAAATTTAGGATAACAACAGCTACAATGAGGTATGCCACATGAAAGATAAACAGGGTATGGAACAACATGCATGAGTACATTATAAAACATTCCACGTTCAACAAAACTGGAAAGTAAAACTTCAACTTCAACACAACTTGAACAAGGAATGAACAGATGGTATGTACATATTACAATGCAAAGAGGTCTGTCTCCATGGCCAGAACACACTTTATCTTCACCCGGTTTAGGCACTTGGTTGCAACTGTTGCGGCGGGTATTCTCAATGGCCGTCTCATCAGTGAGGTGCTGAAGTCTGACACATAATTTGCGATGGCAGAGATGTGATATCTGGTCTTGTGGCTTCTTGCCTGCCAACATGTACACCAACCGGTGCACTGGCACGACCAGGCTGTCATCCTCACCCACCACCGTTACTCTCATCTGGGCATAACCACTTGAGTTTTTGCCCCTTTTCCACCTCCTGCAGCTTCCATCATTGTCACTGTAGGACTGGATTCGTCTCAGCAGAGTATGTCTGTATGCCTCTGGCATGGACTCTACCATCTCCCAAGTCAACATGACTGCCTACATAAAGTAAAGAATATAACATACAGGAGAAGATTCTCTGAGGCTAATATTCATTTGTAGAAATCATCTAGGGTTCGAAAATTAGTTTCAGACAATGGTGCCGATCGGCCTTTGAAAATTTAATATTGTCTCTTTTGTGTGGGTCTCCCTATATGTGTGTCCAACTACTACCTGTTTAACATGCACCACTTTCAGGACATGTCAAAGGTTTTTAGCCAGAAGTTTTTTTTATAACTGTACTACTCAAAACTGCAAAAAATCATTTCAACATGCAATCAACGTAGACTTAAGATTAGCTTGCACCAGTATTGAATGTACATTGACGACTAGTTGTGGCTTGTCAATGTTGATTAAATATATTATGGGGCTGTCTGTGTACCCCCATAACAGCACTGACAAGGAGTGGGGACCTGACTGAGTGACCAGGGGCTGTCACTGTACCCCCATAACAGCACTGACAAGGAGTGGGGACCTGACTGAGTGACCAGGGGCTGTCTGTGTACCCCCATAACAGCACATAGACTGAGTGGGGACCTGACTGAGTGACCAGGGACTGTCTGTGTACACCCATAACAGCACTGAGACTGAGTGGGGACCTGACTGAGTGACCAGGGGCTGTCTGTGTACCCCCATAACAGCACATAGACTGAGTGGGGACCTGGCTGAGTGACCAGGGGTTGTCTGTGTACCCCCATAACAACACTGACAAGGAGTGGGGACCTGACTGAGTGACCAGGGGCTGTCTGTGTACCCCCATAACAGCACTGACAAGGAGTGGGGACCTGACTGAGTGACCAGGGACTGTCTGTGTACCCCCATAACAGCACTGAGACTGAGTGGGGACCTGACTGAGTGACCAGGGGCTGTCTGTGTACCCCCATAACAGCACATAGACTGAGTGGGGACCTAACTGAGTGACCAGGGGCTGTCTGTGTACCCCCATAACAGCACTGACAAGGAGTGGGGACCTGACTGAGTGACCAGGGGTTGTCTGTGTACCCCCATAACAGCACTGAGACTGAGTGGGGACCTGACTGAGTGACCAGGGGTTGTCTGTGTACCCCCATAACAGCACATAGACTGAGTGGGGACCTGACTGAGTGACCAGGGGCTGTCTGTGTACCCCCATAACAGCACTGAGACTGAGTGGGGACCTGACTGAGTGACCAGGGGTTGTCTGTGTACCCCCATAACAGCACATAGACTGAGTGGAGACCTGACTGAGTGACCAGGGGTTGTCTGTGTACCCCCATAACAGCACTGACAAGGAGTGGGGACCTGACTGAGTGACCAGGGGCTGTCTGTGTACCCCCATAACAGCACATATACTGAGTGGGGACCTAACTGAGTGACCAGGGGCTGTCTGTGTACCCCCATAACAGCACATAGACTGGCTGGGGACCTGACTGAGTGACCAGGGACTGTCTGTGTACCCCCATAACAGCACATAGACTGAGTGGGGACCTGACTGAGTGACCAGGGACTGTCTGTGTACAACCATAACAGCACTGACAAGGAGTGGGGACCTGACTGAGTTACCAGGGACTGTCTGTGTACCCCCATAACAGCACTGACAAGGAGTGGGGACCTGACTGAGTGACCAGGGGCTGTCTGTGTACCCCCATAACAGCACATAGACTGAGTGGGGACCTGACTGAGTGACCAGGGGTTGTCTGTGTACCCCCTTAACAGCACTGAGACTGAATGGGGACCTGACTGAGTGACCAGGGGCTGTCTGTGTACCCCCATAACAGCACTGACAAGGAGTGGGGACCTGACTGAGTGACCAGGGGTTGTTTCTGTACCCCCATAACAGCACTGACAAGGAGTTGGGACCTCCCTGAGTGACCAGGGACTGTCTGTGTACCCCCATAACAGCACTGACAAGGAGTGGGGACCTGACTGAGTGACCAGGGGCTGTCTGTGTACCCCCATAACAGCACATAGACTGAGTGGGGACCTGACTGAGTGACCAGGGGCTGTCTGTGTACCCCCATAACAGCACTGACAAGGAGTGGGGACCTGACTGAGTGACCAGGGGCTGTCTGTGTACCCCCATAACAGCACTGACAAGGAGTAAAGACCTGATTGAGTGACCAGGGGCTGTCTGTGTACCCCCATAACAGCACTGGGACTGAGTGGGGACCTGACTGAGTGACCAGGGGCTGTCTGTGTACCCCCATAACAGCACTGAGACTGAGTGGGGACCTGACTGAGTGACCAGGGACTGTCTGTGTACAACCATAACAGCACTGACAAGGAGTGGGGACCTGACTGAGTTACCAGGGACTGTCTGTGTACCCCCATAACAGCACTGACAAGGAGTGGGGACCTGACTGAGTGACCAGGGGCTGTCTGTGTACCCCCATAACAGCACATAGACTGAGTGGGGACCTGACTGAGTGACCAGGGGTTGTCTGTGTACCCCCTTAACAGCACTGAGACTGAATGGGGACCTGACTGAGTGACCAGGGGCTGTCTGTGTACCCCCATAACAGCACTGACAAGGAGTGGGGACCTGACTGAGTGACCAGGGGTTGTTTCTGTACCCCCATAACAGCACTGACAAGGAGTTGGGACCTCACTGAGTGACCAGGGACTGTCTGTGTACCCCCATAACAGCACTGACAAGGAGTGGGGACCTGACTGAGTGACCAGGGGCTGTCTGTGTACCCCCATAACAGCACATAGACTGAGTGGGGACCTGACTGAGTGACCAGGGGCTGTCTGTGTACCCCCATAACAGCACTGACAAGGAGTGGGGACCTGACTGAGTGACCAGGGGCTGTCTGTGTACCCCCATAACAGCACTGACAAGGAGTAAAGACCTGATTGAGTGACCAGGGGCTGTCTGTGTACCCCCATAACAGCACTGAGACTGAGTGGGGACCTGACTGAGTGACCAGGGGCTGTCTGTATACCCCCATAACAGCACATAGACTGAGTGGGGACCTGACTGAGTGACCAGGGACTGTCTGTGTACCCCCATAACAGCACATAGACTGAGTGGGGACCTGACTGAGTGACCAGGGGCTGTCTGTGTACCCCCATAACAGCACTGAGACTGAGTGGGGACCTGACTGAGTGACCAGGGGCTGTCTGTGTACCCCCATAACAGCACATAGACTGAGTGGGGACCTGACTGAGTGACCAGGGGTTGTCTGTGTACCCCCATAACAGCACTGAGACTGAGTGGGGACCTGACTGAGTGACCAGGGGCTGTCTGTGTACCCCCATAACAGCACTGACAAGGAGTGGGGACCTGACTGAGTGACCAGGGACTGTCTATGTACCCCCATAACAGCACATAGACTGAGTGGGGACCTGACTGAGTGACCAGGGGCTGTCTGTGTACCCCCATAACAGCACATAGACTGAGTGGGGACCTGACTGAGTGACCAGGGACTGTCTGTGTACAACCATAACAGCACTGACAAGGAGTGGGGACCTGACCGAGTGACCAAGGGCTGTCTGTATACCCCCATAACAGCACTGACAAGGAGTGGGGACCTGACTGAGTGACCAGGGGTTGTCTGTGTACCCCCTTAACAGCACTGAGACTGAGTGGGGACCTGACTGAGTGACCAGGGGCTGTCACTGTACCCCCATAACAGCACTGACAAGGAGTGGGGACCTGACTGAGTGACCAGGGGTTGTCTGTGTACCCCCATAACAGCACTGAGACTGAGTGGGGACCTGACTGAGTGACCAGGGGCTGTCACTGTACCCCCATAACAGCACTGACAAGGAGTGGGGACCTGACTGAGTGACCAGGGGCTGTCTGTGTACCCCCATAACAGCACTGACAAGGAGTGGGGACCTGACTGAGTGACCAGGGGCTGTCTGTGTACCCCCATAACAGCACATAGACTGAGTGGGGACCTGACTGAGTGACCAGGGGTTGTCTGTGTACCCCCATAACAGCACATATACTGAGTGGGGACCTAACTGAGTGACCAGGGGCTGTCTGTGTACCCCCATAACAGCACTGACAAGGAGTGGGGACCTGACTGAGTGACCAGGGGCTGTCTGTGTACCCCCATAACAGCACATAGACTGAGTGGGGACCTGACTGAGTGACCAGGGGTTGTCTGTGTACCCCCATAACAGCACATAGACTGAGTGGGGACCTAACTGAGTGACCAGGGGCTGTCTGTGTACCCCCATAACAGCACTGACAAGGAGTGGGGACCTGACTGATGGCTGTCTGTGTACCCCCATAACAGCACTGACAAGGAGTGGGGACCTGACTGAGTGACCAGGGGCTGTCTGTGTACCCCCATAACAGCACATAGACTGAGTGGGGACCTGACTGAGTGACCAGGGGCTGTCTGTGTACCCCCATAACAGCACTGACAAGGAGTGGGGACCTGACTGAGTGACCAGGGACTGTCTGTGTACCCCCATAACAGCACTGAGACTGAGTGGGGACCTGACTGAGTGACCAGGGGCTGTCTGTGTACCCCCATAACAGCACTGAGACTGAGTGGGGACCTGGCTGAGTGACCAGGGGCTGTCTGTGTACCCCCATAACAGCACTGAGACTGAGTGGGGACCTGACTGAGTGACCAGGGGCTGTCACTGTACACCCATAACAGCACTGAGACTGAGTGGGGACCTGACTGAGTGACCAGGGGCTGTCTGTGTACCCCCATAACAGCACTGAGACTGAGTGGGGACCTGACTGAGTGACCAGGGGCTGTCTGTGTACCCCCATAACAGCACTGAGACTGAGTGGGGACCTGACTGAGTGACCAGGGGTTGTCTGTGTACCCCCATAACAGCACTGATACTGAGTGAGGACCTGACTGAGTGACCAGGGACTGTCTGTGTACCCCCATAACAGCACATAGACTGAGTGGGGACCTGACTGAGTGACCAGGGGCTGTCTGTGTACCCCCATAACAGCACATAGACTGAGTGGGGACCTGACTGAGTGACCAGGGGCTGTCTGTGTACCCCCATAACCGCACTGAGACTGAGTGGGGACCTGACTGAGTGACCAGGGGCTGTCTGTGTACCCCCATAACAGCACTGAGACTGAGTGGGGACCTGACTGAGTGACCAGGGGCTGTCTGTGTACCCCCATAACAGCACTGAGACTGAGTGGGGACCTGACTGAGTGACCAGGGACTGTCTGTGTACCCCCATAACAGCACATAGACTGAGTGGGGACCTGACTGAGTGACCAGGGGCTGTCTGTGTACCCCCATAACAGCACTGACAAGGAGTGGGGACCTGACTGAGTGACCAGGGGCTGTCTGTGTACCCCCATAACAGCACATAGACTGAGTGGGGACCTGACTGAGTGACCAGGGACTGTCTGTGTACCCCCATAACAGCACATAGACTGAGTGGGGACCTGACTGAGTGACCAGGGGCTGTCTGTGTACCCCCATAACAGCACATAGACTGAGTGGGGACCTGACTGAGTGACCAGGGGCTGTCTGTGTACCCCCATAACAGCACATAGACTGAGTGGGGACCTGACTGAGTGACCAGGGGCTGTCTGTGTACCCCCATAACAGCACATAGACTGAGTGGGGACCTGACTGAGTGACCAGGGACTGTCTGTGTACCCCCATAACAGCACATAGACTGAGTGGGGACCTGACTGAGTGACCAGGGGCTGTCTGTGTACCCCCATAACAGCACTGAGACTGAGTGGGGACCTGACTGAGTGACCAGGGGTTGTCTGTGTACCCCCATAACAGCACTGACAAGGAGTGGGGACCTGACTGAGTGACCAGGGGCTGTCTGTGTACCCCCATAACAGCACATAGACTGAGTGGGGACCTGACTGAGTGACCAGGGGCTGTCTGTGTACCCCCATAACAGCACATAGACTGAGTGGGGACCTGACTGAGTGACCAGGGGCTGTCTGTGTACCCCCATAACAGCACTGAGACTGAGTGGGGACCTGACTGAGTGACCAGGGACTGTCTGTGTACCCCCATAACAGCACTGACAAGGAGTGGGGACCTGACTGAGTGACCAGGGGCTGTCTGTGTACCCCCATAACAGCACATAGACTGAGTGGGGACCTGACTGAGTGACCAGGGGTTGTCTGTGTACCCCCATAACAGCACTGACAAGGAGTGGGGACCTGACTGAGTGACCAGGGGCTGTCTGTGTACCCCCATAACAGCACATAGACTGAGTGGGGACCTGACTGAGTGACCAGGGGTTGTCTGTGTACCCCCATAACAGCACATAGACTGAGTGGGGACCTGACTGAGTGACCAGGGACTGTCTGTGTACCCCCATAACAGCACATAGACTGAGTGGGGACCTGACTGAGTGACCAGGGGCTGTCTGTGTACCCCCATAACAGCACATAGACTGAGTGGGGACCTGACTGAGTGACCAGGGGTTGTCTGTGTACCCCCATAACAGCACTGACAAGGAGTGGGGACCTGACTGAGTGACCAGGGACTGTCTATGTACCCCCATAACAGCACATAGACTGAGTGGGGACCTGACTGAGTGACCAGGGGCTGTCTGTGTACCCCCATAACAGCACATAGACTGAGTGGGGACCTGACTGAGTGACCAGGGACTGTCTGTGTACAACCATAACAGCACTGACAAGGAGTGGGGACCTGACTGAGTGACCAAGGGCTGTCTGTATACCCCCATAACAGCACTGACAAGGAGTGGGGACCTGACTGAGTGACCAGGGGTTGTCTGTGTACCCCCTTAACAGCACTGAGACTGAGTGGGGACCTGACTGAGTGACCAGGGGCTGTCACTGTACCCCCATAACAGCACTGACAAGGAGTGGAGACCTGACTGAGTGACCAGGGGTTGTCTGTGTACCCCCATAACAGCACTGAGACTGAGTGGGGACCTGACTGAGTGACCAGGGGTTGTCTGTGTACCCCCATAACAGCACTGAGACTGAGTGGGGACCTGACTGAGTGACCAGGGGCTGTCTGTGTACCCCCATAACAGCACTGACAAGGAGTGGGGACCTGACTGAGTGACCAGGGGCAGTCTGTGTACCCCCATAACAGCACATAGACTGAGTGGGGACCTGACTGAGTGACCAGGGGTTGTCTATGTACCCCCATAACAGCACATATACTGAGTGGGGACCTGACTGAGTGACCAGGGGCTGTCTGTGTACCCCCATAACAGCACTGACAAGGAGTGGGGACCTGACTGAGTGACCAGGGGCTGTCTGTGTACCCCCATAACAGCACATGGACTGAGTGGGGACCTGACTGAGTGACCAGGGGTTGTCTGTGTACCCCCATAACAGCACATAGACTGAGTGGGGACCTAACTGAGTGACCAGGGGCTGTCTGTGTACCCCCATAACAGCACTGAGACTGAGTGGGGACCTGACTGAGTGACCAGGGGCTGTCTGTGTATCCCCATAACAGCACTGACAAGGAGTGGGGACCTGACTAATGGCTGTCTGTGTACCCCCATAACAGCACTGACAAGGAGTGGGGACCTGACTGAGTGACCAGGGGCTGTCTGTGTACCCCCATAACAGCACTGACAAGGAGTGGGGACCTGACTGAGTGACCAGGGACTGTCTGTGTACCCCCATAACAGCACTGAGACTGAGTGGGGACCTGACTGAGTGACCAGGGGCTGTCTGTGTACCCCCATAACAGCACTGAGACTGAGTGGGGACCTGACTTAGTGACCAGGGGCTGTCTGTGTACCCCCATAACAGCACTGAGACTGAGTGGGGACCTGACTGAGTGACCAGGGGTTGTCTGTGTACCCCCATAACAGCACTGATACTGAGTGAGGACCTGACTGAGTGACCAGGGACTGTCTGTGTACCCCCATAACAGCACTGACAAGGAGTGGGGACCTGACTGAGTGACCAGGGGCTGTCTGTGTACCCCCATAACAGCACATAGACTGAGTGGGGACCTGACTGAGTGACCAGGGGCTGTCTGTGTACCCCCATAACAGCACATAGACTGAATGGGGACCTGACTGAGTGACCAGGGACTGTCTGTGTACCCCCATAACAGCACATAGACTGAGTGGGGACCTGACTGAGTGACCAGGGGTTGTCTGTGTACCCCCATAACAGCACATAGACTGAGTGGGGACCTGACTGAGTGACCAGGGGCTGTCTGTGTACCCCCATAACAGCACATAGACTGAGTGGGGACCTGACTGAGTGACCAGGGGCTGTCTGTGTACCCCCATAACAGCACTGAGACTGAGTGGGGACCTGACTGAGTGACCAGGGGCTGTCTGTGTACCCCCATAACAGCACTGAGACTGAGTGGGGACCTGACTGAGTGACCAGGGACTGTCTGTGTACCCCCATAACAGCACATAGACTGAGTGGGGACCTGACTGAGTGACCAGGGGCTGTCTGTGTACCCCCATAACAGCACTGACAAGGAGTGGGGACCTGACTGAGTGACCAGGGGCTGTCTGTGTACCCCCATAACAGCACATAGACTGAGTGGGGACCTGACTGAGTGACCAGGGACTGTCTGTGTACCCCCATAACAGCACATAGACTGAGTGGGGACCTGACTGAGTGACCAGGGGCTGTCTGTGTACCCCCATAACAGCACATAGACTGAGTGGGGACCTGACTGAGTGACCAGGGGCTGTCTGTGTACCCCCATAACAGCACTGAGACTGAGTGGGGACCTGACTGAGTGACCAGGGGCTGTCTGTGTACCCCCATAACAGCACTGAGACTGAGTGGGGACCTGACTGAGTGACCAGGGACTGTCTGTGTACC
Organism: Harmothoe impar; assembly: GCA_947462335.1. Classification (NCBI taxonomy): domain Eukaryota; kingdom Metazoa; phylum Annelida; class Polychaeta; order Phyllodocida; family Polynoidae; genus Harmothoe; species Harmothoe impar. The sequence continues at coordinate 10,682 of CANHQG010000145.1, forward strand.
CCCATAACAGCACATAGACTGAGTGGGGACCTGACTGAGTGACCAGGGGCTGTCTGTGTACCCCCATAACAGCACATAGACTGAGTGGGGACCTGACTGAGTGACCAGGGACTGTCTGTGTACCCCCATAACAGCACTGACAAGGAGTGGGGACCTGACTGAGTGACCAGGGGTTGTCTGTGTACCCCCATAACAGCACTGACAAGGAGTGGGGACCTGACTGAGTGACCAGGGACTGTCTGTGTACCCCCATAACAGCACATAGACTGAGTGGGGACCTGACTGAGTGACCAGGGACTGTCTGTGTACCCCCATAACAGCACATAGACTGAGTGGGGGCCTGACTGAGTGACCAGGGGCTGTCTGTGTACCCCCATAACAGCACTGAGACTGAGTGGGGACCTGACTGAGTGACCAGGGGCTGTCACTGTACCCCCATAACAGCACTGACAAGGAGTGGGGACCTGACTGAGTGACCAGGGGCTGTCTGTGTACCCCCATAACAGCAATGAAACTGAGTGGGGACCTGACTGATTGACCAGGGGCTGTCTGTGTACCCCCATAACAGCACATAGACTGAGTGGGGACCTGACTGAGTGACCAGGGGTTGTCTGTGTACCCCCATAACAACACATAGACTGAGTGGGGACCTGACTGAGTGACCAGGGGTTGTCTGTGTACCCCCATAACAGCACTGAGACTGAGTGGGGACCTGACTGAGTGACCAGGGACTGTCTGTGTACCCCCATAACAGCACTGAGACTGAGTGGGGACCTGACTGAGTGACCAGGGGTTGTCTGTGTACCCCCCATAACAGCACATAGACTGAGTGGGGACCTGACTGAGTGACCAGGGACTGTCTGTGTACCCCCATAACAGCACATAGACTGAGTGGGGACCTGACTGAGTGACCAGGGGCTGTCTGTGTACCCCCATAACAGCACTGAGACTGAGTGGGGGCCTGACTGAGTGAAAGGTGCAGTGGGGAGAAATCTCAATGGTTAATCATAAAGCATTCTTATATTTTGTTCATTTTTACACTTGTTTCTGCATCTATCATCGGCTGCACTGTACCAACAGCCAACAACGAGGGGGACTGAATAGGTACAAAAATGGAAATCCAGTCCAAATTGTTCAGTTTGAAATTTGGGTCGGTGGCACATTTCTCATTCATACCTGCCCAATACTGATGGGTAGTATGAATACCCGAATGTGTCAGGACAAATAAATGTGAAAGTGTGAAGCCATTAATATAGCCAGGTTAGGGGAAATTGATCTCGTTTCTGTATTTAATTTAGCTTAAGACGTATTCTGTATGTACACCTAGGGACTAGAAAAGGGACGAGTTTTAGCCTGTAGCCACCTGCATATACTATTTAGGACACTTTTGGTGGGGTAGACTGCTCAACAAACCTGGCCTTGATAGGCAGGGTTTATAGTTATGAGACTTTCTAATAGATCTAATAGACTTGATACAGAAATCAACATTCCTATGCAATGAAAATTATGCAAGGTTATTCCACTGTTTATCATAATCACTTGTCTTTGTGTATAAGCCATAACTATTCATCAAACAAGTCTATGGTGTCAGTTTACCTAACAATGATGAGTCATAATGACATGTATTTACTCTTCTTGTTCCTGGAACTTGAAGCAAGTTAGAGCACATTTATATTGATTTGTTATTTTTACTGTATATTGTACATTCTAGAGAGAGGGTCTGTCGGCCCAATAATGCGCTTGAAACATCATTTTATGATTGACAGCAATAAAAACCTTTGAAATTATATTGAATTGAGTGGGGGAGGGTGGGGGAGGGTGCTCTCCATGTCAATGACCAAAATGTGTCCTAGAGGGTGATGCTACATGTCACAGATAAGACAAGGCTCTCGCTTGGCTATCACAACAGCTTGAGCTGCCCAGTAAACAAAAAACGTTATACAACATTTTATAACGTTATATAACGTTAAATAACGTTTATCTAAGGCTCCTTACTATGGCATAACGTAATATGAAATTTTATAACGTTATTTTGAGGTAAAATAACGTTTTTTTGTTAGCTGGGTGGTTCCTACCTTCACACACATTAGAATGCGTTCCTCATTAGGAGGAGCAACTCTACTAGAAAATACAGTGCATGTGGCATAGCCAAGCCAAGCCTGGGAGACAGGGTGAAGACATTGGAAATGGTAGGGGGTTGTATTGCTACTCACAATGTGTTAAGGGCTCGTTAGGCTCCCTGTCGTACTGCTTCCGGTCGTATTGTTCCTAATCCTACTGCTCCCAGCCGTTCCTCTCCAGATCATACAACTCCCGGTTGTGACCTTGCCTCTGTCAAAGAAACAGGCACTTTGATGAAAGGTACATTACTGAACAGATATTACAGTACAGATTTCAGCGACATTTTCAAAATAGCCAAATTAAGTTATTTAGGCTTTATTTTGGTGAATAAAGGGTTAATTTGCTTCAGGAAGTAATATGTAGTAATTCAACATGTCAACTTTACCATGAGTGAGCCTCCTGAATTGGATGGGTGTCAAAATATGTAAAAATTGAGAAAAAGCAAATGAAGTTTAACCAAAACTAACTGATACATTAGATTTCAACAGAATTTAGTTGGTGAAATCACCAAAACTCAGGAGGCTCTGCAAGGCTCATCTGAAGTATTTCTTTCATAGGGTATCAAAGTCTGAGGTCACATACATATAAAGGTAGACATATATTAAGGCCAGGTTCCCAAACTTTGTCTGACCACCGGAAAAAGGAAGTTTTGTTGTGAAAGTTTTTAAAAATATTCTAGTACAATTCATGTTTGAGACGACCACAGGAGCCGGTCGGTGCGTGCGACATGGCCCAGTGAGGCCGAGGGAACAGGGAGACGACCACGGGGAGTGTGTCGGTGCGTGCGGCATGGCCCCTGTGATGTCCGGGGGAGAGGGAGACAACCAGGGGAGCATGTTGGTGCGTGCGGTATGACCGTGTGATGTCCGGGGGACAGGGAGACAACCACGGGGAGCATGTTGGTGCGTGCGGTATGACCGTGTGATGTCAGGGGGACAGGGAGACGATCACGGAATAATATCATCTAAGAATTATTTAATTCTTCTGTTATGACAAAGCTAAAAGAAGGTATTCATGTATCATATTATGACTGCTATAACTCTAGGACGTAAAATATCTTCTTCTGTCCTCTGAGCAAACTCTTGATAACTGCATTAATTTGTAGATTGTTTGTTCAGGCTAATAAACTTTTTAAATTGAAATTGAATTGAATTGAGTGGAGCATGGCCGTGTGATGCCTGGGGGACAGAGAGATGATCACGGGGGGTGTGTAGGTGAGTACAGCATGGCTGTGTGATGCCCGGGGGACAGGGAGACAACCACGGGGGGCGTGTAGGTGAGTACAGCATGGCCGTGTGATGCCCGGGGGACAGGGAGACGACCAGAGGGTAGTGTGTAGGTGAGTATGGCATGGCTGTGTGATGCCTGGGGGACAGGGAGATGATCACGGGGGGTGTGTAGGTGAGTGCAGCATGGCCGTGTGATGCCTGGGGGACAGGGAGACGACCATGGGGGGCGGGTAGGTGAGTGCAGCATGGCTGTGTGATGCCTGGGGGACAGGGAGACGACCACGGGGGGCGTGTAGGTGAGTGCAGCATGGCCGTGTGATGCCTGGGGGACAGGGAGACGACCACGGGGGGCGTGTAGGTGAGTGCAGCATGGCCTTGTGATGCCTGTGGGACAGGGAGACGACCAGGGGGGGCGTGTAGGTGAGTACAGCATGGCCGTGTGCTGCCAGGGGGACAGGGAGAAGACCACAGGGAGCGTGTAGGTGAGTGCAGCATGGCCATGTGATGTCCCCTGGACAGGTAGACAACCATGGGGGGTGTGTAGGTGAGTACAGAATGGCCGTGTGATGCCCGGGGGACAGGGAGACGACCACGGGGAGCATGTCGGTGCGTGCGGCATGGCCATGTGATGTCTGGGGGACAGGGAGACAACCACGGGGGGTGTGTAGGTGAGTACAGCATGGTCGTGTGATGCCCGGGGGACAGGGAGACGACCACACGGGGTTAGTAGGTGAGTGCAGCATGGCTGTGTGATGCCCGGGGGACAGGGAGATGATAACGGGGTAGTGTGTAGGTGAGTACAGCATGGCTATGTGATGCCCGGGGGACAAGGAGATGATAACGGGGTAGTGTGTAGGTGAGTACAGCATGGCTGTGTGATGCCCGGGGGACAGGGAGACAACCACGGGGGGTGTGTAGGTGAGTGCGGCATGGTCGTGTGATGCCCGGGGGACAGGGAGACGACCACACGGGGTTAGTAGGTGAGTGCAGCATGGCTGTGTGAGGCCCGGGGGACAGGGAGACGACCAAGGGGGGCCTGTAGGTGAGTACAGCATGGCCGTGTGATGCCCGGGGGACAGGGAGACAAACACGGGGAGCGTGTAGGTGAGTGCGGCATTGCCGTGGGAGGCCAGAGGGACAGGGAGACAATCACGGGGAGCGTGTAGGTGAGTGCGGCATTGCCGTGGGAGGCCAGAGGGACAGGGAGACAATCACGGGGAGTGTGTAGGTGAGTGCAGCATGGCCGTGTGATGCCTGGGGGACAGGGAGATGACCACGGGGGGCGTGTAGGTGAGTACAGCATGGCTGTGTGATGCCGGGGGACAGGGAGACGACATCAAGGTGTTAGTAGGTTAGTGGAGCATGGCCGTGTGATGCCCGGGGGACAGGGAGATGACCACGGGGGGCGTGTAGGTGAGTACAGTATGGCCGTGTGATGCCTGGGGGACAGGGAGACGACCACGGGGGGCGTGTAGGTGAGTACAGCATGGCCGTGTGATGCCAGGGGGACAGGGAGACGACCACGGGGGGCGTGTAGGTGAGTACAGTATGGCCGTGTGATGCCTGGGGGACAGGGAGACGACCACGGGGGGCGTGTAGGTGAGTGCAGCATGGTCGTGTGATGCCCGGGGGACAGGGAGACGACCACAGGGGGTGTGTAGGTGAGTGCAGCATGGTCGTGTGATGCCCGGGGGACAGGGAGACGACCACGGGGGTGTGTAGGTGAGTACAGCATGGTCGTGTGATGCCCGGGGGACAGGGAGACGACCACGGGGAGCATGTAGGTGAGTACAGCATGGCCTTGTGATGCCTGTGGGACAGGGAGACGACCACAGGGGGTGTGTAGGTGAGTGCAGCATGGTCGTGTGATGCCCGGGGGACAGGGAGACGACCACGGGGGGTGTGTAGGTGAGTACAGCATGGCCGTGTGATGCCCGGGGGACAGGGAGACAACCACGGGGGGTGTGTAGGTGAGTGCAGCATGGACGTGTGATGCCTGGGGGACAGGGAGAAGACCACAGGGAGCGTGTAGGTGAGTGCAGCATGGCCATGTGATGTCCCCTGGACAGGGAGACGACCACGGGGGGTGTGTAGGTGAGTACAGAATGGCCGTGTGATGCCCGGGGGACAGGGAGACGACCACGGGGAGCATGTCGGTGCGTGCGGCATGGCCATGTGATGTCTGGGGGACAGGGAGACAACCACGGGGGGTTAGTAGGTGAGTGCAGCATGGCTGTGTGATGCCCGGGGGACAGGGAGATGATAACGGGGTAGTGTGTAGGTGAGTACAGCATGGCTATGTGATGCCCGGGGGACAGGGAGATGATAACGGGGGGTGTGTAGGTGAGTGCAGCATGGTCGTGTGATGCCCGGGGGACAGGGAGACGACCACGGGGGGCGGGTAGGTGAGTACAGCATGGCTATGTGATGCCCGGGGGACAGGGAGACAACCACGGGGGTGTGTAGGTGAGTGCAGCATGGTCGTGTGATGCCCGGGGGACAGGGAGACGACCACACGGGGTTAGTAGGTGAGTGCAGCATGGCTATGTGATGCCTGGGGGACAGGGAGACAACCACGGGGGGTGTGTAGGTGAGTACAGCATGGCCGTGTGATGCCCGGGGGACAGGGAGACAACCACGGGGGGTGTGTAGGTGAGTGCAGCATGGTCGTGTGATGCCCGGGGGACAGGGAGACGACCACACGGGGTTAGTAGGTGAGTGCAGCATGGCTATGTGATGCCTGGGGGACAGGGAGATGATCACGGGGTAGTGTGTAGGTGAGTACAGCATGGCCGTGTGATGCCTGGGGGACAAGGAGACGACCATGGGGGGCGTGTAGGTGAGTGCAGCATGGCCGTGTGATGCCTGGGGGACAGGGAGACGACCACGGGGGGCGTGTAGGTGAGTGCAGCATGGCCTTGTGATGCCTGGGGGACAGGGAGACGACCACGGGGGGCGTGTAGGTGAGTGCAGCATGGCCGTGTGATGCCTGGGGGACAGGGAGACGACCATGGGGGGCGTGTAGGTGAGTACAGCATGTTCGTGTGATGCCCGGGGGACAGGGAGACGACCACACGGGGTTAGTAGGTGAGTGCAGCATGGCTGTGTGAGGCCCGGGGGACAGGGAGACGACCAAGGGGGGCCTGTAGGTGAGTGCGGCATTGCCGTGGGAGGCCAGAGGGACAGGGAGACAATCACGGGGAGCGTGTAGGTGAGTGCGGCATTGCCGTCGGAGGCCAGAGGGACAGGGAGACAATCACGGGGAGTGTGTAGGTGAGTGCAGCATGGCCGTGTGATGCCTGGGGGACAGGGAGATGACCACGGGGGGCGTGTAGGTGAGTACAGCATGGCTGTGTGATGCCGGGGGACAGGGAGACGACATCAAGGTGTTAGTAGGTTAGTGGAGCATGGCCGTGTGATGCCCGGGGGACAGGGAGATGACCACGGGGGGCGTGTAGGTGAGTACAGTATGGCCGTGTGATGCCTGGGGGACAGGGAGACGACCACGGGGGGCGTGTAGGTGAGTACAGCATGGCCGTGTGATGCCAGGGGGACAGGGAGACGACCACGGGGGGCGTGTAGGTGAGTACAGTATGGCCGTGTGATGCCTGGGGGACAGGGAGACGACCACGGGGGGCGTGTAGGTGAGTGCAGCATGGTCGTGTGATGCCCGGGGGACAGGGAGACGACCACAGGGGGTGTGTAGGTGAGTGCAGCATGGTCGTGTGATGCCCGGGGGACAGGGAGACGACCACGGGGGTGTGTAGGTGAGTACAGCATGGTCGTGTGATGCCCGGGGGACAGGGAGACGACCACGGGGAGCGTGTAGGTGAGTACAGCATGGCCTTGTGATGCCTGTGGGACAGGGAGACGACCACAGGGGGTGTGTAGGTGAGTGCAGCATGGTCGTGTGATGCCCGGGGGACAGGGAGACGACCACGGGGGGTGTGTAGGTGAGTACAGCATGGCCGTGTGATGCCCGGGGGACAGGGAGACAACCACGGGGGGTGTGTAGGTGAGTGCAGCATGGCCATGTGATGTCCCCTGGACAGGGAGACGACCACGGGGGGTGTGTAGGTGAGTACAGAATGGCCGTGTGATGCCCGGGGGACAGGGAGACGACCACGGGGAGCATGTCGGTGCGTGCGGCATGGCCATGTGATGTCTGGGGGACAGGGAGACAACCACGGGGGGTTAGTAGGTGAGTGCAGCATGGCTGTGTGATGCCCGGGGGACAGGGAGATGATAACGGGGTAGTGTGTAGGTGAGTACAGCATGGCTATGTGATGCCCGGGGGACAGGGAGATGATAACGGGGGGTGTGTAGGTGAGTGCAGCATGGTCGTGTGATGCCCGGGGGACAGGGAGACGACCACGGGGGGCGGGTAGGTGAGTACAGCATGGCTATGTGATGCCCGGGGGACAGGGAGACAACCACGGGGGGTGTGTAGGTGAGTGCAGCATGGCCGTGTGATGCCCGGGGGACAGGGAGATGATAACGGGGTAGTGTGTAGGTGAGTACAGCATGGCCGTGTGATGCCCGGGGGACAGGGAGACGACCATGGGGGGCGTGTAGGTAAGTACAGCATGGCCGTGTGATGCCCGGGGGACAGGGAGACGACCATGGGGGGCGTGTAGGTAAGTACAGCATGGCCGTGTGATGCCCGGGGGACAAGGAGACGACCATGGGGGGCGTGTAGGTAAGTACAGCATGGCCGTGTGATGCCCGGGGGACAGGGAGACGACCATGGGGGGCGTGTAGGTGAGTGCAGCATGGCCGTGTGATGCCTGGGGGACAGGGAGACGACCACGGGGGGCGTGTAGGTGAGTGCAGCATGGCCTTGTGATGCCTGGGGGACAGGGAGACGACCACGGGGGGCGTGTAGGTGAGTGCAGCATGGCCGTGTGATGCCTGGGGGACAGGGAGACGACCATGGGGGGCGTGTAGGTGAGTACAGCATGGCCGTGTGATGCCCGGGGGACAGGGAGACGACCACTGGGGGCGTGTAGGTGAGTACAGCATGGCTGTGTGAGGCCCGGGGGACAGGGAGACAACCAAGGGGAGCGTGTAGGTGAGTGCGGCATTGCCGTGGGAGGCCAGAGGGACAGGGAGACAATCACGGGGAGTGTGTAGGTGAGTGCAGCATGGCCGTGTGATGCCTGGGGGACAGGGAGATGACCACGGGGGGCGTGTAGGTGAGTACAGCATGGCTGTGTGATGCCGGGGGACAGGGAGACGACATCAAGGTGTTAGTAGGTTAGTGGAGCATGGCCGTGTGATGCCTGGGGGACAGGGAGATGACCACGGGGGGCGTGTAGGTGAGTACAGCATGGCTGTGTGATGCCGGGGGGACAGGGAGACGACCACGGGGGGCGTGTAGGTGAGTATAGCATGGCTGTATGATGCCGGGGGACAGGGAGACGACATCAAGGTGTTAGTAGGTTAGTGGAGCATGGCCGTGTGATGCCCGGGGGACAGGGAGACGACATCAAGGTGTTAGTAGGTTAGTGGAGCATGGCCGTGTGATGCCCGGGGGACAGGGAGATGACATCAAGGTGTTAGTAGGTTAGTGGAGCATGGCCGTGTGATGCCCGGGGGACAGGGAGATGACCACGGGGGGCGTGTAGGTGAGTACAGCATGGCCGTGTGATGCCCGGGGGACAGGGAGACGACCACGGGGGGTGTGTAGGTGAGTACAGCAGGGCCGTGTGATGCCTGGGGGACAGGGAGACGACCACGGGGGGCGTGTAGGTGAGTACAGCATGGCCGTGTGATGCCCGGGGGACAGGGAGACGACCACGGGGGGGTGTGTAGGTGAGTGCAGCATGGCCGTGTGATGCCTGGGGGACAGGAAGACGACCACGGGGGGTGTGTAGGTGAGTACAGCATGGCCGTGTGATGCCCGGGGGACAGGGAGACGACCACGGGGGGCGTGTAGGTGAGTGCAGCATGGCCGTGTGATGCCTGGGGGACAGGAAGACGACCACGGGGGGCGTGTAGGTGAGTACAGCATGGCTGTGTGATGCCCGGGGGACAGGGAGACGACCATGGGGGGCGTGTAGGTGAGTACAGCATGGCCGTGTGATGCCCGGGGGACAGGGAGACGACCACAGGGGGCGTGTAGGTGAGTACAGCAGGGCCGTGTGATGCCTGGGGGACAGGAAGACGACCACGGGGGGTGTGTAGGTGAGTACAGCATGGCCGTGTGATGCCCGGGGGACAGGGAGACGACCACGGGGGGCGTGTAGGTGAGTGCAGCATGGCCGTGTGATGCCTGGGGGACAGGGAGACGACCATGGGGGGCGTGTAGGTGAGTACAGCATGGCCGTGTGATGCCCGGGGGACAGGGAGACGACCACTGGGGGCGTGTAGGTGAGTACAGCATGGCTGTGTGAGGCCCGGGGGACAGGGAGACAACCAAGGGGAGCGTGTAGGTGAGTGCGGCATTGCCGTGGGAGGCCAGAGGGACAGGGAGACAATCACGGGGAGCGTGTAGGTGAGTGCGGCATTGCCGTGGGAGGCCAGAGGGACAGGGAGACAATCACGGGGAGTGTGTAGGTGAGTGCAGCATGGCCGTGTGATGCCTGGGGGACAGGGAGATGACCACGGGGGGCGTGTAGGTGAGTACAGCATGGCTGTGTGATGCCGGGGGACAGGGAGACGACATCAAGGTGTTAGTAGGTTAGTGGAGCATGGCCGTGTGATGCCTGGGGGACAGGGAGATGACCACGGGGGGCGTGTAGGTGAGTACAGCATGGCTGTGTGATGCCGGGGGGACAGGGAGACGACCACGGGGGGCGTGTAGGTGAGTATAGCATGGCTGTATGATGCCGGGGGACAGGGAGACGACATCAAGGTGTTAGTAGGTTAGTGGAGCATGGCCGTGTGATGCCCGGGGGACAGGGAGACGACATCAAGGTGTTAGTAGGTTAGTGGAGCATGGCCGTGTGATGCCCGGGGGACAGGGAGATGACATCAAGGTGTTAGTAGGTTAGTGGAGCATGGCCGTGTGATGCCCGGGGGACAGGGAGATGACCACGGGGGGCGTGTAGGTGAGTACAGCATGGCCGTGTGATGCCCGGGGGACAGGGAGACGACCACGGGGGGTGTGTAGGTGAGTACAGCAGGGCCGTGTGATGCCTGGGGGACAGGGAGACGACCACGGGGGGCGTGTAGGTGAGTACAGCATGGCCGTGTGATGCCCGGGGGACAGGGAGACGACCACAGGGGGCGTGTAGGTGAGTACAGCAGGGCCGTGTGATGCCTGGGGGACAGGAAGACGACCACGGGGGGTGTGTAGGTGAGTACAGCATGGCCGTGTGATGCCCGGGGGACAGGGAGACGACCACTGGGGGCGTGTAGGTGAGTGCAGCATGGCCATGTGATGCCTGGGGGACAGGAAGACGACCACGGGGGGTGTGTAGGTGAGTACAGCATGGCCGTGTGATGCCCGGGGGACAGGGAGACGACCACTGGGGGCGTGTAGGTGAGTGCAGCATGGCCATGTGATGCCTGGGGGACAGAGAGATCACATTGGAAATGATAGGGCGTTGTATTGCTACTCACAATGTGTTGAGGGCTCCTTAGGCTCCATGCGTAAGGCTCCCGGTTGTAGTGTTCCCAATCCTACTGCACCCTGTTGTACCTCTCCCGATCATACAATTCCCGGTCGTGACCTTGCCTCTGTTCAAAAAACAAGCACTTAGATGAATGGTACAGTACTAAACTTCTTAAATACAGATATTACGGTACACATTTCAGCGACGTTTTCAAGAATTCCAAATTAAGATTTTTAGTCTTTATTTTTTGCAAATAAAGGGTCAATTTGCTTCAGGAAAAAAAAAATGGGGTAGTTCCTTATGTCTACTTTACTATAAGTGAGCCACCTGAATTTGGATCTCAAAATAGCCAAAATTTAATAAAAAGCAGGGTGAAGTACAGCTAAAACTAATTGATACATTAGATTTCAACGGGATTTAGATGGTGAATTCATCAAAACTCAGGAGGCTCTGCAAGGCTTATTTGAATTATTTCTTTCATAGGATATCAAAATCTGAAGTTTTGTTGTGCAAGTTTTTAAAAATATTCTAGTACAATTCATGTTTGAGACAACCATGGGAGCTTGTCAATGGGTGCAGCATGGCCATGTGAGGCAGGGGGGACAGGGAGACGACCACGGGGGGTGTGTAGGTGAGTGCAGCATGGCCGTGTGATGCCCGGGGGACAGGGAGACGACCACGGGGGGGGGGGGGGGTGTTAGTGTGTGTGGCATGACCCTCCAGACCCGAAGGGGACCGTGTCGTGACCATGTGAGGCCAGGGGGTCGAGGAGAGGACCACAGGGGACGTGTTGGTGCATGCAGCATGGCCGTATGATGCTTGGGGGACAGGGAGAAGACCATGTGGGGCGTGTTTATGTGGTTCTTATCTACTTTTAACCCTTTTACCACATTGAATGCAGGTGTGGGCTTTCTGTTATGTGTGTTTGCATGTCCCCTTCTATTATAAACCTTTCACCACACTCAGAACATGTGTGAGGTTTCTCTCCAGTGTGTTTATGTATCCCCTCTCTACTGTAAACCTTTTGTCCCATTCAGAACATGTCTGAGGTTTCAATCCTATGTGTTTGCGTGTCCCTCTCTACTGTGAACCTTTTGCCCCATTCAGAACATGTCTGAAGTTTCTCTCCTGTGTGTTTATGAATCCCCTTCTACTATGAACTTTTTGCTACATTCAGAACATGTGTGAGGTTTCAATCCTATGTGTTTGCGTGTCCCTCTCTACTGTGAACCTTTTGCCCCATTCAGAACATGTCTGAAGTTTCTCTCCTGTGTGTTTATGAATCCCCTTCTACTTTGAACTTTTTGCTACATTCAGAACATGTGTGAGGTTTCAATCCTATGTGTTTGCGTGTCCCTCTCTACTGTGAACCTTTTGCCCCATTCAGAACATGTCTGAGGTTTCTCTCCTGTGTGTTTATGAATTCCCTTCTACTATGAACTTTTTGCTACATTCAGAACATGTGTGAGGTTTCAATCCTATGTGTTTGCTTGTCCCTCTCTACTGTAAACCTTTTATCACATTCAGAACATGTGTAAGGTTTCTCTCCTATGTGTTTGTGTGTCCCTCTCTGCTGTGAACCTTTTGCCACATTCAGAACATGTGTGAGGTTTCTCTCCTGTGTGTTTGCATGTCCCCTCTAACTGTGAAACTTTAACCACTGCAGTGCTATTTACAACAAAAGTCAAACGTGCCTCATGGAAATTGACATGGTACAGAAAGGTGTGTTGGTCATTGATTATTTTCCTATCTTGTCCACATGTTCAAAGCATCTACAATCTTAAAAACATATCTATACCAACACTTTACTCTAATTGGATAGAAACTATATAATCGTTATACTTAGATCCAGATTTAATTTCCGTTTTCTGAATTCGGTAGGGGAGAGGCCACTTGGTATGCGCAAAAGATTCCGGCATAAAAAATTCAGGCCCTTTTAAAGGTAGGGGGAGAAGGCTTTTAAAACATTACTTAGCACAACGGAAACCGCTGCATTTGATAGTCAATATCATTAGGCATACCCCCATATTTTTACTTATTTAGAGCATTGTCATTCAGTAATTTTTCTTCAGTTTTACATTATAAAAGAACAAACACGTCCTGAGGGGGTTTTCCCAGGTTTGTGACGTAGGCATGGTAAGAGCTAATGTATACTGACAGTCCTCCAGTGTCTAGTTAGGTAGGGGGACGGACACCTGTTATATAGGGAGAAATTGGCGACATTCTGGATAAGTTGGGTCTTATCCAGACCTACAAACCATTAGAATACCCTCTATACGTTATGCTTATTGCCTTTTTAAACATTATATCTGCTCCACTAAAGCACATAGAACTTATATTTGTGTAAAAGTATGAGCAGATCTGAGTCGCTGAGAACCATCCCCCCCTGCTCCCACCCCTCTCGTCCTTCTGCTCCGACCACAGGTTGTTGATATGAACCAGATGGTCAGCCAATTAAGGCAGGGGTGGGGATGGAAGGTTTACATACAACCACCAGGGGTTGCGTAACGTGGTGTGTATTGGTTTGGGTGCAATTTGTACTTTAATACCAAGAATCACATCAAAGAGACCACTGTTTAGTGGAATTATTCTCCTTGAAAGGGACGGCTGGGGCTAACCCCATTCTTGAAGGGGTATTTTTCTGAATTTTGATTTCAGGTTCTAGGGAATGCAGTCATTGATAATTGGTGTCAGTTTTATCTACTACTATTTATAAAAGCATGTACTCATATCATGAGTACATAACTTGTCCAAACACTGCTAACACAGGCAGAGACTCTGTGTAAGTATAACCTTGTGTGCATGGTATGTTCTCCGCTGCCCACCCCCCCTCCTGCCTCCCTCCTGCTGACGACTGAGTGACACCACCCCTCTCCTCTGTTCCTCACTAGCCCCACCATGCCTTCGTGGTTAGCGGTACATGGCGAAGGCTTAGTACCCTGGTGACATCACTAGCTTAGTGTTACAAAAGTATGAATAAAGTCATATCTGGCTTAATTGTAAAATTTGAGCCGCCAACATATGTTTTCGTTTACCCTGGACCCATATCAACCTATAATCGGCTTTTCACAAGTAAAAACCTTCTCTGCTTACCTTTAAGCAAAGAAGCCCGCTCGCTACTATAGTTCAAAGAGGAGGGGGCGGACATTTTTCGGCGCCTACAGTGAGGAGAGGCATGAAAGGTTCTACGCGCTCTTGAGGGTGGGGTGTTAAAAATTCAACCCCTTTTAAGCAAAACACCCGCGCGTTACTACAGTTGAAAGGAAGGGGGGGGACGAAAGATTTTTCAGCCCCTTTGGGTTCAAAGGAGGAGGTGAAAAAGCGTCAGTGCCTTCGACCAGGGGAGGCATGAAAGGCTCTGCGCGCTCTCGAGGGGGGGGGTGTAAAAAATGTAGCCCCTTTTAAGCAAAAAAGCCAGTGCATCACTAAAGTTCAAAGGAGGAGGGGTGAAAAATGTTGGTCCCTTCGGGGAGGGGAGGCATGAGAGGTTTAAAGCGCTCTATAGAGGGGGGGTAGAAGATTCAGCCCCTTTTAAGCAAAAGAGCCAGTGCATCACTAAAGTTCAAAGGAAAGGGGGTGAAAAAATTTCGGCAGGGGGAGGCATGAAAGGTTCTACCCGCTCTCGAGGAGGGGGGGGGGCGTAAAAAATTCAGCCCCTTTTAGGGAAAAAAGCCAGTGCGTTACTATAGTTCAATGGGGAGGGGGTGAGCATTTTTCGGCGAACATTTTTCGGCGAACATTTTTCGGCCCTTTCGGTGTATCTAAGATATTGGTTGATAAATAAAGTTGTGGGACGTACGCGGGGGTGCCTGCACACTACAGACAGAGCTTACAATCCAAGGGAGTGAGAACCTGGGATAGACCGCCCGCCTCTCTAGAAAAATCGTGCTCCCACTCCAGCTTTCAACAAAGGCCATAAAGAGCAGTTCTAGTCGGAATTGAGCCCTGATTTCGACACACATTCGCGATAAGGGCCTAATATAAAGATCATCCAAAACTGGATGCTCAGTAGAAAGTACTTTTGGCTGTAGAGCTCCCGATGCCGATCGTCAAGTGCATCGGCAATAATATAAGAAAACTACTGTAAACCTTTTTCCCCATTCAGAACATGTGTGAGGTTTCTCTCCTGTGTGTTTATGTGTCCTCTCCTACTGTCAACTTTTTACCTCATTCAGAACATGTGTGAGGTTTCTCCCCTGTGTGTATAGGTGTCCCCTTCTACTGTGAAGCTTTTCTACATTCAGAACATGTGTGAGGTTTCTTCCCTGTGTGTATAGGTGTCCCCTTCTACTGTGAAGCTTTTCTACATTCAGAACATGTGTGAGGTTTCTCTCTTGTGTGTTTATGTGTACCCTTCTAATGTAAACTTTTTGCCACATTCAGAACGCGTGTGAGGTTTCTCTGCTGTCAATCATGCCTCATGGATATTGACATGGTACAGAAAGGTGTGTTGAAAAATTCAGCCCATTTCAAGCAAAAAAGCCTACGCGTTACTATAGTTCAAAGGAGGTGGGGGCGAAAAAGTTTTCAGCACCTTCGTCGAGGGGAGGCATGAGAGGTTCTCCGCCCTCTCGAGGGGGCGTAAAAAATGCATCCCCTGTTAAGCAAAAAAGCCCACGCGTTACTATGGTTCAATAGGGAGGGGGCAAACATTTGTCGGCGCATTCGGCAGGGGAGGCATGAAACATTCTATGCGCTCCTGAGGGGGGGGCGTATAATAAAGCAGCCCCTTTTAAGCAAAAAAGCCAGCGTGTTATTATAGTTCAAGGGAGGGGGGGCAAAAAATCTCTGGTGAGGGGAGGCAGGAAAGGTTCTACATAAAAAATCCAGCTCCTTTTAAGCAAAAAAGCCAGCATATTTCTATAGTTCAAAGGAGGGGGGGCGGAAAATCCTTGGCACCTTCGGCGAGGGGAGGCAAGAAAGGTTCTACGCGCTCTTGAGAGGGCGGGGGTGTGAAAAATTCAGCCCCTTTTAAGCAAAAAAGCCAGCGCGTTACTATAGTTCAAAGGAGGGGGGGAAAATTCTGGTTTTCGGCGAGGGGAGGCATGAAAGGTTCAAAGTTCTCTTGAGGGGCAGCGCAAAAAAGTCAGCCCCTTTAAGCAAAGAACACTGTCCATTATTATAGTTCAAAGGGGAGGGGGCGAACATTTTCCGGCGCTTTCCGCGAGGGGAGGTGCTCTCGAAGGGGGGGGGGTAAAAAATTCAAGCCCTTTCAAGCAAAGAAGCCTGTGCATTACTATAGTTCAAAGGGTAGGGGGCAAACATTTTTCCGCGCCTTCGGCGAGGGGAGGCAATTAAGTTCCAAAGCGCGCTCTTAGGGTTCTAGGATATGACAAGAGGTTTCTCTCGTGTGTGTTTATGTGTGCTCTCCTACTGTGAACTTTTTGCTACATTCAGAACATGTGTGAGGTTTCTCTCTCGTGTGTTTAGGTGTCCCCTTCTACTGTAAACTTTTTGCAACATTCAGAACATGTCTGAGGTTTCTCTGATGTCAAACGTGCCTCATGGATATTGACATTGTACAGAAAGGTGTGCTGGTCATTGATTGTTTTCCTAACTTGTCCACATGTTCAAGCATCTACAACCTTCAAAACATATCTATACCAACACTTTACTTTAATTGGATAGAAACTCTATGATTATTATACTTAGATGCAGGTTTAATTTATGTTTTCTGAATAAGGTAGGGGAGAGGCCACTCGGTACACATAAAGGTTTTTGACCCCTCCGGGGTGGGGGGGGGCGTTTAAAATTTTGACCCCTCTTGGGGAACGGGCTTAACAAATTCAGCTCCTTTTAGGCAAAGAAGGCAGTGCGTTACAAAAGTTCAAAGGGGAGAGGGCGAACATTTTTCGGCGCCTTCGGCGTGGGGAGGCATGAAATGTTCTACACATTCTTCCGGACGGGTCGGCATAAAAGATCAGCCCGTTTTAAGCAAAAAAAGCTTGCGCGTTACTATACTTCAAAGGAGGGGGGAGGCGAAAAATGTTCAGGGGCTTTGGCAAGGGGAGGCATGAAAGTTTCTACGCACTTTCAGGGGTGGGGGGGGGGCGTAAAAAGTTCAGGGCCTTTCAAGCAAAGAAGCCTGTGCATTACTATAGTTCAAAGGGGAGGGGGAGGACATTTTTCGGCACCTTCGGCGAGGGGAGGCATGAAAGGTTCTTCGTACTCTTGAGTTGGGGGGGACAAAATATTCAGCTCCTTTTAAGCAAAAAAGCCAGCGCGTCATTATAGTTCAAAGGGAAGGGGGCGAGCATTTTTCGGCGCCTTAGGCGAGGGGAGGCATCAAAGGTTCTGCCCTTTTTAAGCAAAAAGGCCAGCGCATCACTATAGTTCAAAGGGGAGGGGGCGAGCATTTGTCGGCGCAAAGGGCTCTCGGGGGAGGGGGGGCGTAAGATTCAGGCCCTTTTAAGCAAAAAACCTGTGCGTTACTAAAGTTCAAAGGGGAGGGGGCAAACATTTTTCGGCACCTTCCGCGAGGGGAGGTATGAAATGTTCAAAGCGCTCTTGAGGGGGGGGGGGTGTGTAAAATTCAGCCCCTTTCAAGTAAAAAAGCCAGTGCGTTACTACAGTTCAAAGGAGGAGGTGGGAAATTTCGGCTTTCGGCGAGGGGAGGCATGAAAGGTTCACAGCGCTCTCGAGGGGGGGGGGCGTAAAAAATTCAGGCCCTTTCAAGCAAAGAAGCCCGTGCATTACTATAGTTCAAATGGGAGGGGGTGAACTTTTTCTGCGCCTTTGGCGTGGGGAGGCATTAAAGGTTCAAACTTTTTTTTACCCCCCCTTACGGCCGAAAATCGGCTTTTTGGCTCAAAACAGGTTGAAATATTTCGACCCCCCCAAGAGGAGTTCAAATTTTTTTGCCCCCCCCCTGTTAAGGGGTCCAAATTTTTTGGCCCCCCCCCAAACCCACCCCCCGATGTTCACTTCCTAAAAAGCTAATACTTTTTTTAATTCTATAAATTCTTCAGATTTTTGTATTTTTCACCAATTTAAGTGAATACTAAACTAATGAAAAGTTGTCACCACATCCAAATGTAAGCCAGATTCGGAATCCTTGTAAAATTTCGCTTCCAATAGATAGGTTTTGAAAACTATTCAAATAAGTTAACAACTGCCGCAAAGATAGGCAAAAACGGTTGTGCTGTGACTATGGGAGGTATGTTTTGTGAATTTTCCTGTGGGGGAGCGTTTTTGAATGGCCGCCCTTGAGTGGGAAATCATCCCATGCAGCTGTCACTCGCTCAGGGGACAGCCAAAGTTGTCCCCAATGACGTATCCGAAGAAGGGCGGTAGGAACCGATTATTAGCTTCACAGCGACGATTTGAAAATCGCCGAATTTTCGAGCCGCACCGCTCGCACCTTCACTAAAATACCACATCTCCTACAGACCTACCTTCTTCCAGCTCAAGATGTTTGATCTCACAGGCCTGCTTCACTTAAACTCCAATGTTGTCATCTGCTCAAAGCTGAATGGGAAGATGGCTGCCCCAATCCCAGAGTGCAACTGTGGTGACCTCCCAGCAGAACTTTGGACTGATTGGTACTGCCTTACTTTCTTACTATGCTTGGAGATTGTAGGAGAGGGACTTCTTTCCCAGTATTCATGGGCACAGATAGGGACTATTTAGCCATTCAACATTCACATCATCACACACACATGCAACCCCTCCCCTTTACAAAGACTGCATTTAAACCCTTTTCACTCTCATCTTTTCACTCTGCAAACTTTGAATACAATTACTTTCCCCCCTAAAAGATACAATCACAAAGGGTGCAAGTTGTAGCTGCCCTGTGCACTGGTTTGAAAAGGGTGAAAGTTGCAGCTGTTGACTGTGCACTGGTTTGGTGTCTGCTGCAGCTCCCAGGTGGCAGCACTGTTTGTCATGTGTCTCCCCTAGTGTTAACCCCAGACACTAATACTGTTATCAGCTGCAACAACTCTCACCTTTTACACAGCTTGTCTATGAAGGAGCCTCTCTATATCAGGGGTGGATCCCTGTCGTCTGCAGACAGCCCCAGCCTGTACCTCCCTGATTAGGCTTACTGCCAGACTGCCTCTGCCTACCCCGACCTTACTGCCAGACTGCCTCTGCCTACCCCGACCTTACTGCCAGCCCCCCTCTGCCTACCCCGACCTTACTGCCAGACTGCCTCTGCCTACTCTGACCTTACAGCAGTGCTGATTGAGTGGCACACAGAACAGCCTCACGTCCCAGCCACCATGGTTACGTAGACTGCCCTTAGCTTTTATTCTACCATTCATATCGTTCACTTGTGTGAATAGTGTCGTTGCCATTGGGTTAGAACATACAGATATAGCTTGGGCGTAGGTCTGTAGGACTTTATATGAGCTGATGTAGGGGGCCCTCTAAGGACTGCTATCTTTTCTCTTTTCTCTCACTCAATCCCTCGTATACTTACATGGTGTAGTGTTTCCTATAGAGGTCCTGTGAATATGTGTTTAAAATAGTTTTAAGAATGGTTTCATTTTGTTGATATCATAGTGGGGTAGGTGAATAAAAAGTTTATACTACTGAGATCCTCATCCACTAAATATAAAACCCCTACACATACAGAGGCATAGGAAGCAAATCTTTATTGGGAGGGACCACCCCAAGCAGCTTTAAGCATCAGCACACTTGATGGCACATACACACACTAAAATTGGAAATGTATAAGAATGTTGTTGTTTTAGACTCATTAACCTCAGATTGGGCCCCTAGGCCCCTTGGCCACACTTTATCTCCATAATATAATTATCCCTGCCTCCCTGTACACAGCAGCTACCCCCAGCCCCAGACACAACAACACACACAGACCCTGGTTATTCATGACTAACATGTCCTCACCTCCCCCAACCCACCACATTATTATCGCTACTGCCTGTATACAGTATCTACCCCCAGCCCCAGACACAACAACACACACGGGGCCCAGGTTATTCATGACTAACATGTCTTCACTTCCCGCAGCCCACAGCATTGTTGTCTCACTATACATAGCCTTTTTAACATCCATCTACTCAGTCTGCTACTATGCCTTTTGTGTGCAGCTCCTTTTGTCCTGTCCAGCCACCACAGAAAGCTCTCCTTGTCCCAGCTGCCTCTATCAGCGGACCTTTACAGTTCCCTTATACACCTTTCAGCTGTTGTTCATATGTATTTTTAGAGTTGTTTTGACATGTGTGTTGGCTCTAACCTGCACCTGATCATCCAGAAGACCCGTCTGCTATAATAGAGTTGAGGAAGGCATCTAAACTGTCAGTTGTAGACCTTGGTTATGTGTCCTTAGAGTGGCATGTTCACCAACCGTTTCCCATTCACATTTCTAGTACTGTTCTACTATGTGATTTAGTGTGAGTGGTGACATTGCCCCATTGTTTGGTGAAGCCAATTACAATTTGCTTTATTCTTTATTAAATGGATACATTTGCTATAAACTAGAAAGATCACACACACGTTTAAGCATTAATTAATGTAAAACAACTTACTGACTCTGGTATATTTGTGTTGCTACAAGAGGAAATGGAAAATGCAAACTGAATCAATGTTACTTATTGGTATCAAGACATTTTGAAGTAAAATAGTCACACATATTCTTGAACTGTGGAAAGAACTAATAACAGGGGGTTGCTTACTAGTTCTAGCAGGACATTTACTGTCATGTTGAGAATATTCAGATACGATCAGTGTTCCAAAAACACTTCCCTGGACTGGTACTGATATTCCCTCTAGCCTCCCTAGCTCTCCATGGGTTGTCGATCGTTGTTGTCATATGTGATCAAAGACAACGCTGGTTGTGGGGCCGGCTTCAGACAGCGGCTGTGATTGGCTGCTCAGTGATTTACGTATCGACTAAACGTGTGCCCTGTACCCTGCAGCAGGAGGCAGCTTGGTACAGGACGGTATCACGGGGATCTCTGAGTCATGGTTCCCACTACATGTTTACAGTCCTAATCGGCCGGGAGTTTGTGCAAAAATCAGATGCAATTGTTTGGATATTGGGATGGTAATGGCTAGAAATCAATGGAAACTGTAAGCAAGCTGAGAAATAAAACCTCATTTAATGCTATGGTCCATTGCGTGGAAAAATAATGTCTAAGTATTCAAAAGGAAAGAGCATAGACTGAAAATATAGAGAAATATCAATGTTATTCAAGAAGTACATACTCACTTTAAACAGGTGCCGACAAGTGTGTTAAAACATGATAAAGAATATACATAAATTGTAACATCTACCCTTCCATAATTTACATACAAGAGACTCCCCATCCAGCGCCCATCCCTCAAGGCTGTACTTAATACCAGTGTGGGTATTCTGCTGTCGTACAAGTACCCTCTTTTACTGTGGTGTGTCAATAGCCACACACTGCTGCTGTACATGTACACATATGGCTCAGTCTCATGAGTTTGTAACAATTGAAACGTCTTTGACCGCGTGCAGTCTTTGAACTGTGTAGTCTTTGACCGGGTGCCATCTTTGACCAGGCAGCATTAACATTGCAGAAATGAGGCCTATGTAGTCAGAAAAGCAGAATAGCAAACATAAGTCAATTTTGATATAATTATATACTGAGCATTCTATGCATAGTAGAGCATTATATCATTATTTCCCTCTGCCCGGTCAAAGACGTCACTTTATATATAACTTTGAGTTTAAACAGCTGCACTGTGCACAGTAAGCTCAGTATATGAATATATAAAATTTTACTTATGTTTCCAATACACATGTATTAACATAAAATTGCAGTATTTCACCTATTTCCTTACACTATAGGCCTCATTTATTTTATCTTATCACTCCCTGGTCAGAGACTACACCCAGTCAAAGACTGCACCGGGTCAAAGATGTTTCAATTGTTACAAACTCATGAGACTGAACCATATACTGTATATGGACATGTTCCATACCCAGTACCCATGTGGGGCTGGGGCGGGGGTATACACACAGTGAGGGAAGCAGGGAGAGATAAAAGGGGAGAGAGGGGAAGAGGAGAGGAAGGGAGATAGGGGAAGAGAAAGACTGCAGTGGACAACATGTATTGCAAACCAACATCTTTATGTGTGGGTACAAAAATAAAAATAAACAGAGGAGTCTTTCTCCTTACTCTGCATCCTTTATGCCACTATGCTTCCCCTCACTACTCCCCCTCTCCTCCACCAGTCACGGTGCTTTCAACCCTTTCATTCCCCTTATCCTAGTCCCACATGCCCCAACTCTCCTCCCACTGCCTCCCCTGTATTCCCCTACAGTTGTATGCTGGTGTACAGAGGGGATCAATGTGCCTCCTCTCAGCATGAGGCCAGCTCCATTCAGGCCCCACCCACTGTCTGATAGTTTGTTAATGCTTTAAATTGACGTACCCAAGTCTCGCCAAGTCCTGTGGTACCCCTTGCATGCTAGCCGCCACTATGGCCATCCAACCTCCCGCCCCTCCCTGACCTCTCTCCGAGGTTCTGGACTTCCTGGCCAGGAATTTATACTGGCCTTTTAGTGGATTCTATATAATTTATTGTTATCCTTTGCTCTTATTGAAATATTTTCAGATAAACCAGGAATTTTAGGGCATTTCTTTTTTTTACTCTGTCAGTAATATAGTTTCCCAATTGCCATAATATAGGAATATTAACAAACTGGTTCAGTAATCCCAAATCCTAGTCACTACATCATACACTACTCATTAAGTGTTTTTCAGCCATATTATGAATTGATTTTGATAGCAGCTTCCTTTGGTTAGTGAATATCTCCTTTTGCAACACAAAATCAATCATATTGATTGCAGGAAATGTGAAGGATTTAAAACAAGGTGTGTGAGGCAGAGTGAGTCAAGCTGCTGGACACAGGAGAAGTGAACTATATCATTAACAGTGACATCTAAATTGGAATAATCAAAAATACTGCTTATAATGCCATTTACATGAATAATGTATTCCTCTTTGATTTCCAGTTCATCCCTTTTCAGGTAACATCCTAGCGCAAGACAGTGAAGCAGTAAGCACAGTTAGGTTAAAACCTGGTGGCATCTAGACATTGAACGGAATAGACAAATCATGTTTGTAGGTTATTGAATATCCCGGTGTGCCAGGTCTACTCAGGTAATTGACAAACTGTCTGTTATCCTGTATTTATTGTATACACACCTGTCATGTGTGGAATTAGTGTAATTACTGCTCTAAGATACTTGTTAATGGTACTTTTTCTGCCTCTTTCCTCCCCCCTCTTCCTGTCTTTCTCCTTCAACTTTGGAATCATACTAAACCTCCCCCCCTCCTCCCCACCCTTCACCCATGGCATGCCGCCTTGGCCTTTGATGACATCAGCCTCATTGATTTCAGCTTCAGAATGGCTTTCATTGATTGACAATAAGGAGAAGGAGGTGGAGTAGAAGAAGCAGATTAATGTCCTTAAGACGGCTGGTGGTAGACATTGGTCCTCCCGACAGCTGCCGGCTGCACTTCTCACTACTTTCTACAACATGTCCTTATCGTAATACTGCACCAGGAACATGTTTTACCAGAGTCACTTTGTGTGCTTGCTGCAGACTAGGATGTTTTCTGTAATTAAATGTTAGACCCTTTCTATAACCTCCCCCATTGTCCCATAGTAACCACCTTAGTAACCAGCATATACATGCTCTCATGCTGACAGTATACAACCAGCACCTAACCAGCTGACAAAACTTTTACAATTACATATCCCATAATAGTCCTTCTAAGTGTGGTTATTTTAGTGAGATCACAGTGAAGTACCTGGCAGTGGAGCCCCTGTCTCCTCATGCTTCATTCTGCATGTGAGCCCCTGTCTCCTCATGCTTCACTACAGAGACCCTCATTCTGCATGTGTGCCCCTGTCTCCGTGCCGGCCCGTATACAGCAGCTACCTCCAGCCCCAGACACAACAACACACGGGCCCCTGGTTATTCATGACTAACATGTCCTCACTTCCCGCAGCCTGCAGCATTGTTGTCTCACTATACATAGCCTCTTTTACGTCACCTCCCTTCCCTTTACTCACGGTCTGCTACTTTGCCTTTTGCAGTTCCTTTTGTCCCATCCAGCCACCAAAGACATTTCTGTCCCAGCTGCTCTGATCAGCGGGCCTTTAGAATTCTTGATACATCTTTTTCAAAACCAGTAAGGGTACCTTTAGATGTACTTGTATTGTACCTGCTATTATAGTATGTGTGTAAATAGATGCTAGATCAATCTTGTGACGCTTGACATGTTGAGGGGTGAACAATATAATTATTTGTAAGATATGAAATAATTTATTGATTTCTTTTCTGGAAATATATTGTTTATCTTTTCATATTCCAGTATGTAAATGGTGTATTCCTTTAATTCTTATTATTTCTGCATATTTTCTGATCTTCCTTTCTCTCTTTCCTGACACATCCTCTACCTTGGTGCTAGCAACAAGCAGTGAACCATTAACCAGTCAATAACCTTAGACCCTGGGGCAACTAGATATTGAACCAAATAGAGAAATCATGCCTGTAGCACCTTGAGCAGCTAGCTATACGTCTACCAACCAGGTCTATTTTAGCTACTTCGCTTCCCTCATTTTCCAAATCTTATTCATTTTTGTTTTGCCACTGTTATGCTATAAACACAGGGTATATTCTACTCACAGGAACTGCATTGACATCCACAGTGAAGCTGTCTCTTACCCTGGTTCTTTCTCCATGATATTAAATTTGTATCAAACTCCCACTCCTCTCCACCTCTCCACAATGGCATCCACAAATTGGCACCTAATGACATCAAACTCATTTATCAAAGCTTTAGAATTACTTTATTGATGGAAAATGCATGGAAAATAGTGCAGCAGACAAATGTGGTTAATGTCCTTAATGTCCTGAAGGTAAATTGTACAACTAGGCCAGAGTCACTCTGTGTGCTGCTGCTGGGTGATGGGGTTTCTGTAACTAAATGTGGACATCTTTCTATAACCTCCTCTATAACCTGCTTTCCCATAGCAACCACCTTAGCAACCAGTGCCTAGATCTCCTCGTGCTGGGAGAACAGACTACTACTCGGTCGTGGTGAAGGGGATCGTCAGAGGTCATGGTGGGAGAAGCTGAGTCAAGGTGGTCACATTGAGATGGCTGCCATTAAACAGGAACAGCATCCTCTCAGGCAAGGGAGAGGGGCATATTAGTTAAAAGGGATAGGGAAGGGAAAGATTGGAGATTGTAAGTTGTCAGTATAAGTTGACAATGATTGGTTGGGAAATGTTACATATATCCCCCTGGGCAATAGTGGATTTTGAGTGTTCACCCCAACCCTCTCCAGGGCATGACAGGGAATACCTATGTTGGCAGCCTATAGCCATGTTCTTTTAGGCGGTCCAAAATTGTCTAAAGTGTTATTTTTAGCTACTTTGTATAATTCTTGATACTTTTTCGAATAGTAAATCCACATGAACCAGACTTCTTACCAGATTTGAGTATGAAAGAGGATTATTATACAGATTGGCAGTCAGAGTAGGGCACCTCTAAGAAGTGTTGCTTACAAAATAGGTTAACAGCATGATTAGTGGAAAGAGGGAGTCAGGAGTATTGGGCACTTGTGGTAGGCACGGTGCCCAATTACAGAAGGGTGGGTGACTGGGGTTGCAATGGTTCCAGCAGAAAGATTGGTATACACAGCAGGCCTCTGAGCTCTACCAGCACACTTTGTCTTAGCTGCTGTAGAAGCTGGACCTACCGCATCCATATTATACACCGTGGGTAGAGCCTTAAAACAGCTCTTAAACCCCAACATGTCGGCGTCGGCAACTCTAGCCTTTCACCCTGGCTTACCAATGCCTTATCATGTCTAAGTGTATAATAGCACCATGGTTTAAGACTTTCTCTGTACTTTATTGCAAATATGTAATGAATAGTGACCTAAGGTTTCCCTTACCCTTTATATATCTAGAGTCATGCATATTATACCTCCTGCATACTAGTTTGCGTATGCTCTGTAGTCTTGCCCAGTCCCACAAACTCCCATGAGCATCTAAAGTGACAAACTCCAATTTAGCAAATGTTTTTTTGGTAGCCAGATCTGCCAACTAATGATATTTATTCAGATACTTCCCTTGGTTCTTCATGTCAAGGTATTTTATCAAAGATGCACTTATCACACAGCTAGCTGTAATCTGACAATTAATCTTTAAGGTTTAAAAGGTTTTCATGTCATCATCCTTAGTCAACCTTATTGGCATTCACAATAAACCCATCTGTTTCTCTGATTCAACATGTAGAAACATTAGTCCTTATAACTAGCCCCTCTTCTCACTCTTGTCCCTCTACCGTGGAGTTCAGCCTCTCCCCCTCCCCTCCTTTCTATTCCCCCTGTCCTACCTTGCAGCTCAGCAAGTGCTCAGTTTAGCCACTAATGGTATTAGTGATATTAATTAAAGCTATTGGTTGAAAAAAGGAGAAGCAGAAAAAGCTGATGCATATCCACTACAAGCTGAGTCTTCTCACGAACTGTTCAAACTCATCCAATCATCACTGCATCAAAATCTATATTTAGGTATATTTAAGTGTACCAAAATAACGGGGAAATGTCCTGGAAAGGTCGTTTTGACCTTGCCATGAAGTATAAGAAAACTTAAATTTACCGGAAATGTCATTTGACATTTCCGGGTAGTTTGACATTTCCGGTAAATTTAAGATAAACGAAAATTTACCAGAAATGTCATTTGACATTTCCGGTAAATTCAAGATTTCTTAATGAAGGGGAAATCTTATATCGCATTTTCCGGAAATTTAAGATAAACTAGAATTTCCCGGAAAAAACATTTAGCATATTTGATGAATTGAATTGAGTTAGGGGAGACTCATCCCGTTATTATACATCATTTTAAGGAGTACAACCCGTGATATTAACCAGGCGAGTTAGGGGAGACTCATCCCGTTATTATATGTCATTTTAAGGAGTACAACCCGTGATATTAATCAGAGAAGTTAGGGGAAACTCATCCTGTTATCATACATCATTTTAAGGAGTACACCCGTGATTTTAACCAGGGGAGACTCATCTCAGCTTGGGGAGACCCCCAACCTGCCCGCATCTATGAGCGAATGTTGCTACTACAGTGCAGCAGGTAACAATGGGAGGTGCGACTGGCCACCAAGCTGTCCCACAGACACTCTGTCTACATACCTGCAGTTAAACAATGCGTGGTGTGTGACCTACATACATATACCAGCCAATAGGAAGCCTTCAGCAGTACACAGTTTGGATTTTGAATCATTCAGCAGTTGTAAACGGACAGCATCACATGTATGACCTCCTGGTAGTAGTATTTGTACCATGCACAGGGTGGATATTTTTGTTATAAGGTGGTAATACTACAGCATTCTTTTAATTAATTAGTTATATGCATGCATAATATTGCAACAGTATTTATACTTGGCTATATATGTAACAATGTACCATGATTATTATAGTTGTTGAAAGTTGAATAAATTCATAATGTACTACCAGTGAATTTCTCTTAGAAATAACATATAAATGCATTTATGTAAGCATAAGTAATTATTTATCCTTCTTTCTCAATGTGTGTCCGGTATAAATGATGCACATATATTTTTCTACTTCACACAGTGAAAGTTACAGCAGAAGCCGACCCTGGGCCCCAGAGACCGGCCCTGGGCTCGAGAGGCCGGTCCTGGGCCCCAGCCTCCATGAGAATAAAAAGATGAAATCGATGAATAAATACCTGTCATTGACCCTCCCCCAAATAAAACTATTGCCTATGTTCATACAAAGAATAAACAAGCTGAATTAAGCATTTTTGCATAAGTAAAACTAGAGCAATCATAGCAATATGCATTAAAAAAATTCTCAAAGTCCTTAAAATGTACTTAAATGTCGTTTATGGAAATCCAGCACTGTGCCTTGATAGTATGTTTAATGACCTTTAATGACCACCTTGTCGGGCCATTTAATCAACTTAAATCCACTTAAATCCTACCTAAATGTCGCCTTAAAGTGTTGCTTTAAGTACACCATAATGCTCCTTAAACGTCAAAATCAACATTTAAGTTTCACCTTAAATGTACTTAAATTTGACATTTAAGTAATAAAAATGACATTTAAGGTATACTTAAATAGATATTCTCGTGCAGTGCATGCTACTTCGTAATTAGACCAGCAACATGTTTTTAAGAGAGTGCCTTTACTTGCTGCAAAATAATGGGTTTTCTGTAAGTAGATGTTAGCCCTCTTCTACAACCTGCCCTGATGTACCATAGTAACCACCTTAGTAACCACCTTAAAGCTCCTCCCATGGTGGATACAGCCAAGGATTAATGTTACTCTTTTTGTTCTCCCTCAGCTCAGACAGGGAATCATAGAATCCATGGTCGGGGGAGATGGATTGAGGCTGTCTACAGAAAGATTGCTTGGAGAAAATAGAAGAAGGTAATTCATATTGATGTCTAAAGCCTGACACCAAACTCCTTTCAGAGAGGATGACGGTGGGAATTGGGAATTCTATCATCTAGGTCTGTAGCCATGTTCTCTCAGGCTGGTGAAAGGGACGTGGGATTGGACATGGGAGTTATTGAAGGAAGGTTGAAGGTTGAGGTATTAGTTGACAGGGAATATTGGGGAAGGAGATATATGATTGATTGATGCCCCTCTGGGTAATCGTGAGGTCTGAGATGCTGACCAGGCCGGCCCTGTCTAGGACCTGAAAGACCTCATAGGCATTGTTTATGTCTCTCTTTGATTTCAACTCATTCCTTTCACATCTTTTCATTTAATTGTTTCCTCCCTTCAACCTTATAACCAGGTTTGGATAACAAACCCATTCAATCTTTAGCTTGGTGTACCATGGACTTTCCCCCTTGATTTTAAGCTTTAGAATGACATAAACTGTTTGGCAATAAGGGGCAAGCAGTGGAGCAGACAGAGCAGATTGATGTCCTTCAGACGGCCGGTTTAAGACATTGTGCTGTCAGACAGCTGCCTGCACGTGGACTCTGGTTACTTCACACCAAACCTACAGGGCCAAAAATAATTATCTTATTTCAACAAAATAAGATTATTAAACTTGTGTGGCGGACAAACCACTTCTTTTGAGAAAAAAACAACAACTCAAAACAAGTGGTTTGTTCCCAGTCGAGTTTAATGATCTTTTCTTCTTGAAATGAGATGATTAGTTTTGGCTGTGTAATGTCCTCATTGTAATACGAGACCAGGGACATGTTTTATGAGAGCTGCTTTGGATGCCTGGGCTGTATAATGGGTTTCCTGTCACTAAATTCTACAACCTTTGTTGATGCACCATAGTGACCCATGGAAGAGGATGGCGAGAGAAAAGCAAGGAATGTATAATATCCAACATCTATCTTGTAGGGACAGAGGAAGCTAGCAGGTAGTCAGTATGTCAATATTGAAGCTGTATACAGATTGATTGCCGAAGGTCAGAAGAGGAGAATGGACGGTGACTCATATTGATGTCTAAAGCCCATATTGGTAGGGCAAAGTCATGTCCTCTCAGGAGGTCAAAATTCCAAACTGGCAGGCCTTTCAGGAGGTCAAAGGGGCATGTCAGTTTGAGGGATTGGAAAAGGAAGTTGTGGAAAGTGTTTTGCTCTGACTTTCTTCTCTTCCTTGCATTTGGTCTGTATTAGTTTAACGATGTATATCATACTGTAAGAAGTAATGTCCCTGTAGCACCTGGCAATGTCTCTGTACATCCTGCCTGATAACTGTCCTGTTATATAATACTGTAAGAAGTAATGTCCCTGTAGCACCTGACAATGTCTCTGTACATCCTGCCTGATAACTGTCCTGTTATATAATACTGTAAGAAGTAATGTCCCTGTAGCACCTGACAATGTCTCTGTACATCCTGCCTGATAACTGTCCTGTTATATAATACTGTAAGAAGTAATGTCCCTGTAGCACCTGACAATGTCTCTGTACATCCTGCCTGATAACTGTCCTGTTATATAATACTGTAAGAAGTAATGTCCCTGTAGCACCTGACAATGTCTCTGTACATCCTGCCTGATAACTGTCCTGTTATATAATACTGTAAGAAGTAATGTCCCTGTAGCACCTGACAATGTCTCTGTACATCCTGCCTGATAACTGTCCTGTTATATAATACTGTAAGAAGTAATGTCCCTGTTGCTACCAGGCAATGTCTCGATACATCATGCTTGATAACTGCCCTGGTGCTCACAGATGCTGTACAAGCAAACCACAGGCAGGCCTTGATGTAACTTGCGTTAATATAAAGAATACATGAAGACCTTCTTAACATAGATACAATCACCTACTTCATTACCCTAGATACTATAAACACAGACTCCAGACCCGACCCATAATGTGCACCACTACCGTCCCACCTCATCCTCTCACCCGGGATATTAGCCAGACCTGGGCTTAAGCCACTCTAAATAAGGGCCATCTGTATGCAGAATGTGTCCCAGGCCAGGCTCTCCTCCTTTACTTGCATATATGCTGAATATTAGATTATCAGGCACCAGAGGAGCTTGGTGCTTGGAGAGAAGTTAACTTGTACTGCAATTTTGGATATTGACAAGAAACAAGGGAGTTAGAAGTATACAGTCTTAAGTAAAGACAAGAGTAAACACCTTGATAGTTATCTATCAGAGGAAGAAACATCAAGCATCCCAGTTGCAGCCTTTTAGAATATTCAGAACTATACTACACATCAGGCCTATGTTTATCTGGCACTAAGTCAGTACCCGGTACTTCTGCCAAGGAGCTGAACCCGAGTGTTGTTTCTCTGGATTCTCTGACCTCTCCAATACTCCACTTGTAGCTTGATGACAGCTGGCTGATGTTGACTCTTGTTACCAAATGTCCACATCCTTATTGTAAACCTACCTGCTGAGTACTGAGTGAAGGCACAAGTATTCACTGAGCACTACTAGTCTGTTACCTCATCTCTCAGCGCCCATCTCACTAACCCCCTGATACCTGTGCTCCACCCCCAGCCCTGCCCCACCTGGGCCTTGATAAGGTACATCTGTATGCAGCGTGGGGTCCACCACCTCAGCCTCCCCCTCCGCTGCTTGTTGATCCTGATTAGATTATCTGACACCAGACGAGCTCCCTGGGAGAATGGTGGCCATTTACATTGTAGTGAAACGAGGGATGTCGATGAAGGTGGAGTGGGTTCAAATATGTGTTAGACATTGGTATACAGTAGGGATTGGATCATACACACAATATGAAATATACACATTATCTAGAAATGATTATACTAGACATGCTATGTATGAGGCATGCAGATATAGTAGGTATAGACCATGCTATATCTACTTCAGTGACAAAACAAGAGTTGATATTTTGTCACTGTTAATTATAAAAATAACTCAATCATACATATTGACAATAATTTATCAAAGTGATAACATGAATATTTATATTACTACTGTTAATAAAAGGATAAGTAAAGAACAGCTTCTGACATCGCAAAAAAGGTTTAGGCTTTTCATAATCGTAAATTAACTATCACTTGTTGTTTGTTAGGATAAAAGGTGACCCAGAAGGAGTTAACGGAAACAAGTGACAAATAGGCTGGGGAGGGGGCTCGAATTGAAGTGACAGAGTAAAGAAACAAAGTGATATATCAAGGCAGATGGCTGAACGTTTCACCAGACCTATACCTATCCTGGTGCCTCCCGGGGGAGGGATGTCTCACAGCATTTGTCACTGTTTTATACAAGACGTGGAGTCAGGGCGGGCTGCTTCTTGCTGCAGATACAGCTGTGGGGAGAGAGATTTAATAAAGGGACATATTCAACTCAATTTGCATTTCTTTTTTATTCAATATATCATATCTAATGATAAGTATAGATTCCCTACAATGGAAATTGGCTACAATAAAAAGGGGCTGGTATACCAGTGACAGTTTGGAAGCTGCCCTGTGTGAGGGGGAACTTGCAGATGGAGCAGTAAACTGTTGGTGGTTTCTATAAATAGCTGAGCAGCAGACGGGGCTGAATACTGAGCTACATGGATGAAGCTGGGGACTTGAGCTGCTCCCTCCTCCACAGTAGGCAACATCACTGACTCTATACTGTGTCTAACACTGTGTGGGCACTGAGGCAATGGTTCATATACAAACTCCAATGTCAACATTCAATACCAGTTAGCTCATGAAATGCTGCAAAGGTCCTGCCTTGATGGCAGATGTGTCCCTGAGGTACATCAGGTGCTGGCAGGAGATGGGGGGAGGGGGAGAGTGGTAGCAGACATAGAGATGGGTGAGGGGGGAGGGGGACAGTGGTAGCAGACATAGAGATGGGTGAGGGGGGAGGGGGACAGTGGTAGCAGACATAGAGATGGGTGAGGGGGGAGGGGGACAGTGGTGGCAGACATAGGGATGGGTGAGGGGGGAGGGGGGAGGGGGACAGTGGTGGCAGACATAGAGATGGGTGAGGGGTGAGGGGGACAGTGGTGGCAGACATAGGGATGGGTGAGGGGGGAGGGGGACAGTGGTGGCAGACATAGAGATGGGTGAGGGGTGAGGGGGACAGTGGTGGCAGACATAGAGATGGGTGAGGGGGGAGGGGGACAGTGGTGGCAGACATAGGGATGGGTGAGGGGGGAGGGGGACAGTGGTAGCAGACATAGGGATGGGTGAGGGGTGAGGGGGACAGTGGTAGCAGACATAGAGATGGGTGAGGGGGGAGGGGGACAGTGGTAGCAGACATAGAGATGGGTGAGGGGGGAGGGGGACAGTGGTAGCAGACATAGAGATGGGTGAGGGGGGAGGGGGACAGTGGTAGCAGACATAGGGATGGGTGAGGGGTGAGGGGGACAGTGGTAGCAGACATAGAGATGGGTGAGGGGGGAGGGGGACAGTGGTGGCAGACATAGAGATGGGTGAGGTGGGAGGGGGACAGTGGTGGCAGACATAGAGATGGGTGAGGGGGAGGGAGGAGAGTAGGGAGGCAGGCAGAGTAGGGCAGGGATGGGGGGAGGGGGACAGTGGTAGCAGACATAGAGATGGGTGAGGGGGGAGGGAGGAGAGTAGGGAGGCAGGCAGAGTAGGGCAGGGATGGGGGGAGGGGGACAGTGGTGGCAGACATAGAGATGGGTGAGGGGGGAGGGGGACAGTGGTAGCAGACATAGGGATGGGTGAGGGGGGAGGGGGACAGTGGTGGCAGACATAGAGATGGGTGAGGGGGGAGGGGGACAGTGGTAGCAGACATAGGGATGGGTGAGGGGGGAGGGGGACAGTGGTGGCAGACATAGAGATGGGTGAGGGGGGAGGGGGACAGTGGTAGCAGACATAGAGATGGGTGAGGGGGGAGGGGGACAGTGGTGGCAGACATAGGGATGGGTGAGGGGGGAGGGGGGAGGGGGGAGGGGGACAGTGGTGCAGACATAGGGATGGGTGAGGGGGGAGAGAGGAGAGTAGGGAGGCAGGCAGAGTAGGGCAGGGATGGGGGGAGGGGGACAGTGGTAGCAGACATAGAGATGGGTGAGGGGGGAGGGGGACAGTGGTAGCAGACATAGAGATGGGTGAGGGGGGAGGGGGACAGTGGTGGCAGACATAGAGATGGGTGAGGGGGAGGGGGGAGGGGGACAGTGGTGCAGACATAGGGATGGGTGAGGGGGGAGAGAGGAGAGTAGGGAGGCAGGCAGAGTAGGGCAGGGATGGGGGGAGGGGGACAGTGGTAGCAGACATAGAGATGGGTGAGGGGGGAGGGGGACAGTGGTAGCAGACATAGAGATGGGTGAGGGGGGAGGGGGACAGTGGTGGCAGACATAGAGATGGGTGAGGGGGGAGGGGGACAGTGGTGGCAGACATAGAGATTGGTGAGGGGGGAGGGGGACAGTGGTGGCAGACATAGAGATGGGTGAGGGGGGAGGGGGACAGTGGTGGCAGACATAGAGATGGGTGAGGGGGGAGGGGGACAGTGGTGGCAGACATAGAGATGGGTGAGGGGGGAGGGGGACAGTGGTGGCAGACATAGAGATGGGTGAGGGGGGAGGGGAACAGTGGTAGCAGACATAGAGATGTGTGAGGGGGGAGGGGGGAGGGGGACAGTGGTAGCAGACATAGAGATGGGTGAGGGGGGAGGGGGACAGTGGTAGCAGACATAGGGATGGGTGAGGGGGGAGGGGGACAGTGGTAGCAGACATAGAGATGGGTGAGGGGGGAGGGGAACAGTGGTAGCAGACATAGAGATGGGTGAGGGGGGAGGGGGACAGTGGTGGCAGACATAGGGATGGGGGAGGGGGGAGGGGGACAGTGGTGGCAGACATAGGGATGGGTGAGGGGGGAGGGGGGAGGGGGACAGTGGTGGCAGACATAGAGATGGGTGAGGGGGGAGGGAGGAGAGTAGGGAGGCAGGCAGAGTAGGGCAGGGATGGGGGGAGGGGGACAGTGGTAGCAGACATAGAGATGGGTGAGGGGGGAGGGGGACAGTGGTAGCAGACATAGAGATGGGTGAGGGGGGAGGGGGACAGTGGTAGCAGACATAGAGATGGGTGAGGGGGAGGGAGGAGAGTAGGGAGGCAGGCAGAGTAGGGCTGGGATGGGGGGAGGGGGACAGTGGTAGCAGACATAGAGATGGGTGAGGGGGGAGGGAGGAGAGTAGGGAGGCAGGCAGAGTAGGGCAGGGATGGGGGGAGGGGGACAGTGGTAGCAGACATAGAGATGGGTGAGGGGGGAGGGAGGAGAGTAGGGAGGCAGGTGGAATGGGCAGGGATGGGGAGTAGGGAGTCTTGTATGATGAGGTGTATACAAAGACTGTAGTCAGGAGCAGGGTTTTACCGGGGTGAATGGAATAGGGTATGTGTGATTAGTAGACTGGACAAAGAGTGGCGAGAACGGCGTGACAGGGGAGACATCTATAAGTGAGTTCAGCAGCTGGCACAGCCACCCAGTCTTCCAAATAGTACCTTGTCAACTAAACACAAACACCTCCTTAGTGCTACAGCTGGCACTAGGAGTCTGCCTGCTGCTGTTTACCCGATACAGATGTAGCATCAACATCTACAGACTGGTAGACGCTGACAGCTTCTCTGTCCCTCACCCCATGACCTCACTCAATACACAGTCATGTTGTTCCTGTCTGAGAGTTGAATCCCTGGCCCCCAGTTCAGCTGGCTGCTCTGAGGAGGGCTGTAGAGTCTGGTTTATCTGTGGGACTCTGCATAGTCTACAATGTTAAGGAGGAGGTTTGTTATACTGTACATAACCATCCACAGCAATTCTAACTGTATCCCTAGCTCAAATACCTTTCGTACCTTTATTCTGCTTAACCCGCGGGTCAACCTTCACCACTGGAGTTAGTCAATGCGATATTGAGAGTGCAGTCTGACATATGAAGTCACTGGGCAATGGTGTTGTGGAATACAAATCACAGTTTGTCCTCTCTAAAGGACTGTAATGGGCTAGCAAGCATTATAAATGTCTCTCCTCATTTCATAGATTTGATCAATTGTTCGCAACAATGTAATTTTCTTGGAATGGCAGCCCTACATTAACAGAGACTAGTGCCAGTGATGGATAGGTATGCATTAGTGTCACTATAGGATTGTTATTGATAAGCAGCCACTGCTAGTGTCTTGCCTCATTTCATAGATTTGATCAATTGTCCTCAACAATAGAACTCCCTTTGAATGGCAGCCCCATATTAACCATGACTAGCGTCAGTAATGGATAGGTGTGCATGAGTGTCTACACCAACAGCATAATTATCTTGATAACAGGAATCTAGATAGAACAGGACATGCCCGTTATCAACCAAGTAAACCTTTAGCTACCTTCTAGCCTAATCATCTTTTTTTCTGCACCAATGCCTGTGCCCCTAGCTGGAGGGTTTAGTCATGTCTTAACCCTTTAAGGACTGGCCAAGGGTCAGTTTGCCTGTTACATTGGTTTATTATGCCAATCCTTTAAGGATGTATCAACCACATAATGCATGCATCATCCATGAAGCTCCAACAAAGAACACAGACTCAGGGAGGTGTTGGTGCTATGGGAAGAACTGCCCTGCATCATGGGATTGATGGTCAGCCAGAAGTTAGTGAGTCCCATGTGACACATTAGTAGACCCCCACAACCAAGTGAATAATACATGTTAGCCCTGTATTGAAGAGGGAGTAGGGGAGGTGTATAATACATGTCTGTAGGGTAGAGGGAGTAGGGGAGGTGTATAATACATGTCTGTAGGGTAGAGGGAGCAGGGGAGGTGTATAATACATGTCTGTAGGGTAGAGGCAGCAGGGGAGGTGTATAATACATGTCTGTAGGGTAGAGGGAGTAGGGGAGGTGTATAATACATGTCTGTAGGGTAGAGGCAGCAGGGGAGGTGTATAATACATGTCTGTAGGGTAGAGGCAGCAGGGGAGGTGTATAATACATGTCTGTAGGGTAGAGGCAGCAGGGGAGGTGTATAATACATGTCTGTAGGGTAGAGGCAGCAGGGGAGGTGTATAATACATGTCTGTAGGGTAGAGGCAGCAGGGGAGGTGTATAATACATGTCTGTAGGGTAGAGGCAGCAGGGGAGGTGTATAATACATGTCTGTAGGGTAGAGGGAGTAGGGGAGGTGTATAATACATGTGTGTAGGGTAGAGGCAGTAGGGGAGGTGTATAATACATGTCTGTAGGGTAGAGGGAGTAGGGAGGTGTATAATACATGTCTGTATGGTAGAGGGAGCAGGGGAGGTGTATGATACATGTCTTCCCTGTATGGTAGAGGCAGTAGGGGAGGTGTGTGGTTACAGAGGGAAATCTATCTGTGAGTCAAAGTTACAACACCAGTACCTAGAACCATAGCAGGCAAGGTATGCGGGAGGTTTTGGTAACACATGAAACATATTCATCATACTTCAGAGTCCCCCAAGTGCTGTACCCTGACGCTGTCCACCTACGCTTCCCCGGGTCCATCCATATTGTCCAGGTTAGACTGATACTGACAGATTCACCAGCCTACAGCACCCTAACACCTTACAGAGGGACATTTGTCTGCAAGTCAGTTAAAACGCTGAGTCATGGCACACAAGGATGAAGTATGCATAGGGTGTAAGACCTTTAGAGCCCTGGCTTCCCTCCCTCCTTCTACTGCCTTCACATACCCTGGTTTAAACCAGGATTGGATGAGGGGATCTGGTGGGGTGAGAGGGGTGGCAGGTAATATACTGAGAATTTCACCAGTGCTTTATTTATTGAGGGCATCTACTAACAATCCAATTAGCATCCCTGATATTCTATTTAACTACTTGAAATCCTCTGTGTACATGTATCATGATTATTAATCTACACAATATCAACCAAAGTCAATGCTGTCAAACCAGTCAAAGCATGCACCAGGGCTGTAATCCTGGCCCAATGCCTCAGTACAGCCTCTGAGACATCTAGCGTCCTAGTCCTACTGGAGAAGGAGAAGAATCTGCACCCATGTACCCCTACCTACTAACGCTGTATTAGGTTTCTGTCATGTTTCAGGCCCATTGTACAGAGAGACCTCCTCTGGTTCTGTCTTCAAGGGGCTTTGGTGGTCAGACAGGAACGATAAGTTCAGAGGCTAGTGTCCCTCCCCCTGGAAAATGTGCAGGGCTTGTATCAGCAATAGAAGCTCCCAGTAAACAAAAAACGTTATACACCATTTTATAATGTTATATAACGGTTCGCCAAGGCTCCTTACTATGGCATAACGTTACATAAGGTTTTGAAAAGTAATTTTGACGTAAACTAACATTTTTTTGTTAGCTGGGCTACCATCAGGACCCTTCACTATCCGTGTGATTGATGATTGACCTGACCAGGAGCATTGGGGAGGTGGTGGATGTAGCAGGATTGGGGAGGGATCAAGGTGGGATAAAGACAGAGGACACAATGTAAAGGTGGTTTATGGACACACAACGAGCACACAGATTTATTTAGAATTGAGGCCGTAGAGCACATGGTGGGAGTTATTCATGTTGTCCTACAGCTGTAATACTGGACAAAGTTAACATTATATAAACTCTGCATTTACTTAATATATCAGCATAAAAACATATCTGTAATATGACAGACTGACTGGTTGACAGCAAGTCAAAGTCATGTTATCCACTCTGTAGATGGACAGCGACCATACTCCCCTTTCTGGTCCCCTTACCTACCCTTAACAATCTCCAAATTCTGCCCTCAATGATAATACATGGAATATGTCAAGCTTCTTTTCTATTGTGCTAAGACCCACACAGCCCCCATCTCATGTTGCATCAAACTCAGATGAAAGCCTCTGCAATACCCACACTTCATCTCATTTGTCAGCGCATCTATGTACCCCCACCTACTACTAGTGTATTAACAGGTTTCTGTCACGTGTCACGCACCCATGTACCCCCTACCTACTACTGGTGTATTAATAGGTGTCTGTCACATGTCACCCATGTACCCCCTACCTACTACTGGTGTATTAATAGGTGTCTGTCACATGTCACCCATGTACCCCCTACCTACTACTGGTGTATTAATAGGTGTCTGTCACATGTCACCCATGTACCCCCTACCTACTACCTCTGTCCACAGACCATCAGCATTTTCTTGGGGGGGGGGCATGCCCTCCAACCCCCCCCCCCCTAGTTTTGCTGCTGCGCTGCGCGCAGGAAAGGACAGTAACTCCATGGTTGGCCAGGTTTGCCCCCCCCCCTTCTGGCAAATCCTGGATCCGCCACTGTATTGTGCTCCTTTTTATTGTGTTCCATACTGTGTCAACATAAAAAAAGCCTCCGCAACATCAACAATTTCTCATTTTTCTCTTAAATCCAATATCCACCAGACCTAAATGATGCATTGCCAGGTTGATGTAATTAAGATTCACCAAGTGTCAGTTTGTGAGGCTGCTGTGGATGAGGGATGGGGAGTGGGTGCAGCTCACTGTGAGGAGAGTATAAAGGCTAACATAGTATCAGGATGAATCAGTAGCCTGCTGGGTGGCAGTTTCTATAGTGTAGAGGCTACATAAAGTGTCAATGTATCAGCCATATGTTGGTGATGCATTGCTGTGTGTGAGACTTTACCACAAGGTGTGAATCTGACTGATGTGTGTGTGTGTGGGGGGGGGGTACAGAGTGTGGGGTGGATGGATATTGTAAGACATGTCCTTTGAACACACTGACTGGCCGTGTCTGTTGGGGACACATGGATTAGCCCTGCATCCTTCACTCTGTAGTTCACACTGCACAGGGTCCTATATCAGCTAGGAGGTTGGCTGCTGTGGTGTCAGGGGGTGTTTGGAGATATATCACTCTTCTATTACAGCAGTGTAATATAACACCATATAACCAATATCATAGCTACCAGGCCCAGACAGGCGGGTTGTTATGCTGAGAGTGGAAAGTGGTAGGAAAGGGGAGGCAGCACTGGTACATTGGTGGAGGTTAGAGGGTAGATGGCTAGAGTAGACCAGGCAGGCTACTACCGTCTTAAGGCCTTCACCTTAAAGTAGTAAGGGGGAGACACACTTCCACAGGTAATGTGTTTGGCCATGCACATGATTGTGGTTATGTCTGTTTCCTCAAATACAACTGTTAGATGACTTCACTTCTGACATACATTGATATGCTTGTGCCACCAGTTTTTATGGCATGATGTCTCATATGACAACCTGCAATCTTTCCATGACAATAGTGTGTGGCGTTTTATCCCTGAGGGAGGGATATAAACAGACGGGGGAGGTCTCCATGTCATGAATATTTCATGAAGCTCCTGCCATGTCTACATGTCCTTGTGCATCAATGTTTTTGATGTGAAAATGCATGTTTGATGAACTGAGAAACAAGTCTTGACTAAAAGCATATTCCTTGTAGTCCTAAAAAGCATATCTCACATAGTCTTACTGCGGTATACCACTGTGTCAGTCTTACTCTTAAGGCATCACTTAGGGCTTGCAGAGAGTGGCTTTACCTGAGTAGCTGTATCCAGTCCCATGAAGCCACTCTGGATGTGGCTTCTGCTGCTGGGGTGACATCCTGTACAGACCCACCATTAACAAAGCCTGCCGTCAGTAACAACATCCTTTATGAGAGGCCACTATAGAAACTACTAATGTGGTCGGCATTTCTGGTTTCATCATCCTCTGCTTTGAAGCAGCTAATGGTGTGGCATCACCTTTCACTTACTCTTTTTGTTATTTTTAATCCAATCACTAGGCATATCATCCATGAGATGACTGCAAGAAATTGCATCCTGAACATTTTGGTTATCAGATAGAATGATGGGTTATGCTGCTGACTGTGGCGAGACTGACACACAGTGTACATCAATATCTGAGTGACATAGACTGCTGTATACTGCTGGTACTCAGGTCCTGCCCCGGCCTCCCGCTCACTCCATACTGTGAGGGTCAGAGGTGGGGGGGGGGGAGCTGAAAGGTTCAGCAGCTGACAACTTAACATGTTAAAGGCAGCTGGACACCCAGGGACTGAAGCAGGTGGTTGGAATTTAAACAGAGAATGCTGAGTTCCAATATCTAGTCACCCTAGATAGAATAATGTCTTAGTCTCACTGAATATTAAATGTACTATTGCCAATGGAAGGGCATTGTGCAACAGGCTCTTTGTGGTGATAATTACATTTTATGGATTGGTAGCTGGATGGAATTCCTTTGCTTTCATTGTTTTCATGTTGAGAGGCTTCACTACCACTCTCAATAGCATCTCCTCCCTATTGGTTTGGCTTCAGTTCCTGCCATCTAGTCCTTATTCCACTCCTATTATATAAATATCCACTTCATCACGTCTGTGTGCCGTTCTGTCTATGTTTAACCTATTTAAACCCTGGCTCACTTGTAGGGGCTACATCACTTTGATTAGGACCACACTTAATTACTCTTACAAAAGACAATATTGATTTACTGCATGAGGACATAATTCCCTCTGTATTAAATGTCCCAAACAAAGATGAGATATTTGAAATATAAAATCTTATGAGCGGTACCTAATTAATGGGAATAATCATAAATGTGGTCGTTAATCTAACTCAATAGACAATGTTAATTAAACTCTGAAGCTGCTATGGCTGTGGGGTTGACTGGCTATAATTTCCTCTGTGTAATCAATGGATCTTCATTGGGTTAAAGCTTCTCTTTTTTTGCGTAGTTTAACATCCAGTTGAGCCTCTCCAATATTAGCTTTTTATTCTAAGCAAAATAGGGCCTTTACTTAAGAGGGCTCTACTCAATGATCAATGTTGGGGGAGACAGACCTGGTTTATTATACCTAGGACGACAAAGCATATGACATCTCTATCTCTTAAGCATAAAAGTGCTTGTACGCAACTCCCAGCCTATGAGCGTGGCGTACACATCGTGAGCGTGGCGTACACGTTGTGAGTGTGGCGTACACATTGTAAGAGTGGCATACAAGCCTCCAGATAGCTCTTGCCTTTGGTCAACATTTCAAAAGTATTTTTGCTATCAGGAATTCTCATGGCTATGCATGATCCTCTGGGTAAAAATGGTCTAAAGTATGATGACCTATAGGTCTGTGGCTATCAATCTTAGATTCATCTTTGAATTTGCAGGATTACTATTCTAAATTAGCTTCTGAAAATGAGTCTCGCAATGGTAACACAGTTTCTGCTGCTCAATCACTCCTAAAGTTGGCTAAACCAGTATTCTTTGCCAAAGGAAATATAGGTAGATTCTTAGGCTAGGTATGATAAATCCAAAACATCACGCCAGTTGCATACTCATAATGTTATTCAGCTTGTGGGTCCAGTGGGGCCCACAAGTGACCATTGAATAACATAACTTGTATGCAACTGCCGTGTCGTTTTAGGTTATTACCTAATTACTCAGAGGACTGATCCAATATAATGTACAGCTCACACAGATAAATCCATGTCAGATCCTATATAAGTTTGGTGGGAATGTTGAGGTAGACCATGGCCTTCCACGAGGCGACTGACAGCACAGGTATTGGATCAGCACCAACATCAGCTTAGAGGTACATCATCACACATGTAACTTGTGGGAACTCTTTTTGCAATGTTAGTGTGTGAATTAATATATTGAGCATACAGGGAGGAAGGAATGGGTAAAGGCTCTGGGGGTGGCATACCTGGGCCATGTTGGGGTACGGTGACGAATGGGTAAAGGCTCTGGGCTGAGGGACCCCACCCCAGGTGTTATGTTGGTGTGTGGTATGAGGAACTGGCATGGAGGGATTACAGCAGGATGTAGACACAGGGGACAGAAGGATGGATATATACAAGATGCATGTAAAGTGATGTGTGCCCCTCCATGCTATACCCTACCTGTTACCTTACTTACCTTTAGTTAGCTTGTAACACACAGAGTGCTTACACCCCACACAACACCTCCTACATGGGTCTACACTCAGTAGTACAGTCCTGTGTTCAGTATGAGTAGTGCAGGCACTTGTGGCTCTGCAGCAAACCTGGTTCTCTGTGAGTAGTATAGGACATAGTCATTATCAACAGGCTCTGTCACATCCACATGATTTATCCTGTCAGATTGAACAGAATATCAGAAAAGAGAGGCAAGTTGCAAAAGTTTTATTAAATCTTTTTTTTATGAAACGTAAATTGATTGAGATCCTACAGACTGCACAGAGTATCTGTATTACACGGGGGTCACAGCTAACAATCCATGGGGTCCTCCCTCCAGCAGCAGTAAGCCATATTGCTCCCCCCTCTGCCTCTGGTTGGGAGGAGAGTAAAGTGGCCTTTGAACCCATTGTTTGTACACATCTGTCCCCTAGAATGCAAGCAGTAGAGAATAACAGAGGTCAGTTTCTATCAGAGGTATGCTTTGGGAAAACACATATATCACAGCCAAAAATAATCATCTCATTTCAAGGTTTGTCCGCCAGTCGAGTTAAATAATCTTACTTTCTTGAAATGAGAAACTATTTTTGGCTGTGATACAATGGATAGTCCCAATTAGGATATGATTCATAACTGAATGCACTTGATAAGTTTACCGCTCTTAAA
Organism: Harmothoe impar; assembly: GCA_947462335.1. NCBI lineage: Eukaryota > Metazoa > Annelida > Polychaeta > Phyllodocida > Polynoidae > Harmothoe > Harmothoe impar. The sequence continues at coordinate 53,545 of CANHQG010000145.1, forward strand.
TGCATCCTTATTCACCAAAAGCATTGCCCCCACTACTCATGCCTCACTGTGGCCCTAACACTCTCATGACTAGGGGCTGGGGTTGACTGCAGTCATATTTGATATGTAACACCTTTATCTCACTTCTATCACACTTCTATTACAACTGTATAAGAAGACTAGAAAAGACTCCCTTGATCCTACAGGGCTCCAGGAAGCAACCACTTAATTCTGAGTCCCAACATGACAGCAGCTGAGTCCAGGCCTCAGGCAGTCTGTGCTCTGAGACTCGACATCAGACCAGTCTATAGCCCCTGGCTGTCCCCGCAGTAAGAGGGGACATTTTTTCTTGGAGCAGGTTATTTCCTTGGATGATTATGTGCAGCTTATCTCCTGAGGCGGTCTCGTTAGTTTACCAGACAGGCGGGTTGTTATGCTGAGAGGGGGAGGCAGTGGTTGTGGTATATTGGGGGAGCTTGGGTAGACTAGGCACGCCACCATCTTAGGGCTCTTACAGCGGTGGCTGTGGCAATATTGCTATAGTATTACATCAGGGAACAAAACATCCTACTAAACCATGGCTTTGTTCTGCTTATATTTGTATACCGATTTTTGACATAATTATATTTTACTGTTTATGAATCTTTATGACTTTAATCATCCCTTTCAGCCCTTAGGACTCAAGGCAGATTAATGTCCTTAGGACGGCCGGTTGCAGTGCCTCCCTGACAGCTGCCTGCACCTCTCTTGTAGCATTACATGGTTCTGTGTTTTTATATTTTACCTTTGACAATTGCTGCTGAATGATGCTGAGTTATCAAACAATGAATATTTAGATAGTGTGCTGACATGGCCCTGGATAGAACACTAGTCTGGCTTACCAGTTTATTCTAATTTTGCCTCATAACTCGACATTTTGCTTTGGCCCCTCTCCACATAATAGACCTCCCGTCCCTGCCCCCTCCCTTAACATTTAACTTTCAGCCTTTTACCTCATCCCCCCCCCGATCCTACCAAGCCCCCAATCCCACCAACCACTACCCAGCTCCCAACCCACTAACACCCGATCCCACCAACCACTACTCAGCTCCCAACCCACTAACACCCGATCCCACCAACCACTACTCAGCTCCCACCCCACTAACACCCGATCCCACCAACCACTACTCAGCTCCCAACCCACTAACACCCGATCCCACCAACCACTACTCAGCTCCCACCCCACTAACACCCGATCCCACCAACCATTACTCGGCTCCCACCCCACTAACACCCGATCCCACCAACCATTACTCAGCTCCCACCCCACTAACACCCGATCCCACCAACCCCTACTCAGCTCCCACCCCACTAACACCCGATCCCACCAACCATTACTCGGCTCCCACCCCACTAACACCCGATCCCACCAACCACTACTCAGCTCCCACCCCACTAACACCCGATCCCACCAACCACTACTCAGCTCCCACCCCACTAACACCCGATCCCACCAACCATTACTCGGCTCCCACCCCACTAACACCCGATCCCACCAACCCCTACCCAGCTCCCACCCCACTAACACCTGATCCCACCAACCACTACTCAGCTCCCACCCCACTAACACCCGATCCCACCAACCCCTACCCAGCTCCCACCCCACTAACACCCGATCCCACCAACCACTACTCAGCTCCCACCCCACTAACACCCGATCCCACCAACCCCTACCCAGCTCCCACCCCACTAACACCCGATCCCACCAACCACTACCCGGCTCCAACCTCACAAACACCCGATCCCACCAACCCCTACCCAGCTCCCACCCCACTAACACCCGATCCCACCAACCACTACCCGGCTCCTACCTCACAAACACCCGATCCCACCAACCCCTGCCCAGCTCCCACCCCACTAACACCCGATCCCACCAACCCCTACCCAGCTCCCACCCCACTAACACCCGATCCCACCAACCACTACTCAGCTCCCACCCCACTAACACCCGATCCCACCAACCCCTACTCAGCTCCCACCCCACTAACACCCGATCCCACCAACCCCTACCCAGCTCCCACCCCACTAACACCCGATCCCACCAACCCCTACTCGGCTCCCACCCCACTAACACCCAATCCCACCAACCACTACTCGGCTGCCATCTGATTTGCCCAGGACCTGATTCACCTGGGCCTTGATAAGCTACATCTGTATGCAGTGTGTGGTCCACCACCTCAGCCTCCTCCTCCGCTGCTTGTTGATCCTGATTAGATTATCTGACACCAGAGGAGCTCTGTGCAAACTATGTGCCCATTAACAATGTACTGAGATAAAGGATGCTGACGAGGGCTGCATGTGTTTCAATAGTAGAGCATAGTGTTTTGGATCATACAAGCAGCCTAAGAGATAGATAATATCCATGGGTAAAGATCAGCTATGTAGGCTTTTTCAGAATTGTTAAATAAAGGTTACTAAGGTGTGCCCAGAGATTAGGTATGGGATTTGTCCAAGCTCTTTAGCAAAGTGAAGGTCAGTTGAGAACATACCCATACCTTATGGCTTTAGGTAACACTAAAAATAGCCCCACAGTGCCACAGTCAGGAAGAGTCTACAGTCCCATCTCGTCTGCCCATGAATACTTGGTGGTGTGTGCTGCGGTCTGTGTGGCCTCTTTACTGCCCCCTGTGGATGTCTCCATGTGCAGGACTACTTTGTGGTGGTATCTCAGAATGAGGCGGGAGGAAGCTGAGTGGGACAGATGTGTCCCTGAGGGACACTGTTCAGGAGGCAGGTGGAAGGTGGAGGGGAGGAGGAAGGGGGCAGAGGGTCTACACAAAGGGAGGGATAGCCACTATACAGACAGACATGAGTGACTGATATACAGACTAGCACCAATGTTAGAGCCTGGGTGGTGAGCTGGTCTAACCATACCTTGTCTTGGTGAGCTGGTCTAACCATACCTTGTCTTGGTGAGCTGGTCTAACCATACCTTGTCTTGGTGAGCTGGTCTAACCATACCTTGTCTTGGTGAGCTGGTCTAACCATACCTTGTCTTGGTGAGCTGGTCTAACCATACCTTGTCTTGGTGAGCTGGTCTAACCATACCTTGTCTTGGTGAGCTGGTCTAACCATACCTTGTCTTGGTGAGCTGGTCTAACCATACCTTGTCTTGGTGAGCTGGTCTAACCATACTTTGTCTAACACCACCTATAGCACACATCTCACCAGGACTGTACTGTGCCCCAGGGACACACTCTACAGAATACCTCCTCCCTACTCACACCCAGCTGCTGCTATCACCTCTGCAGCTGCCTCCCTGCTGGAGTGGCATAGCCTATGAATGGTGATGTGTGCCTGTCTAACTCTAAGTTGGGTTTTAAAATGTATCAGGCTGTGTCTCACAAACTTTAGCCAATGTTTTCGTCTCTGACCGGGTGCCAGCTCTGACCGGCCTGAATAAAAAACGGGTTTTTTAGGGCAGATGATGATAAAAATGGGCAATTTATTACTAGCTTAAAGAGCTATAACAGCCATTAACCTTTTCAGCCAAATTCAATCTACATCTGCCCTAAATAACCCATTTTTATTCAGGCCGGTCAGAACTGGCACAGCCATCATCACCTTTCTAGACGGTCTGATAAACCCTAGTGGAGCCACGGCCGAGGGGAGAGCAGCCTTACAGCAGCAGCCACCAGTGAGGTGTTGATGCTTCAGGGAGGGGAGTCTTACATCATGGGATTGATGGTTAGCCAGAACATAGTCCTATAAGAGATGTGAGTAGAGCCCCAGCAATGAAACATGTATACCACTGGCTGCATGTTGTCCTGGTTGGTGCTCCCCGTGTGGTGTGGGAGGGGGTGGCAGGTTAGGTGAGGCAGAGTTACAGGGAGAAAACACCAGAACTGGGAGTCAAGGATGTTCCATGCAGGAGATGTAAGGACCTAATATGTTCATGGTACTTCAGAGTCCCCTGAGCCCTGGCAGCTGACCCCGTCCCCATCCTCCTCCCTCTCATCCCGCTTCCTCAACTCAGCCTGGTTGGTCTAAAAAAAGCTCCTACTTAAAGATTCAGCAGTGAGCGGGCTGAGTGGCTGAGACCCGACGAGGACTGGTAATTAATATGCCTGTACTCTGTAGCTAGTGTCCTCTGGGCTCTGGCCTTCTGTCAGCCTTCTGTCACTCCTATTCATCCTCAATAAGACTCCTAGAGATTCACCCCTGCTAGGGGAGCTTAACTGCCAGGTTATAGAAGGGGCTGAATAAGTGAGTGAGGTTGAATACAATATGCAATGGTTGAACAGTGAACTAGTGAATTAGTTACTAACATGGGAGTGCTATTACCATGAATGCTTGTGTCATTTTGCCACATCTGCTCACACTTATAGAATGAAGGAATAATTAAAATCTCTATATTCTTAATTAATTTCTGCAACAAAAATTACAATTGTAATGCCTTTTCATAATCCTGGAATAATCTTGGAATATAGTACATATGTACCACATTGAAAGAAATCCCCAAAAGCTTGTAGAAGGTAATGTTGATGGAGTTGTTGGTTCAGTGCTGATGTGTGAGAGTCTGCAGTAGAGACAGTGGTCTGTGTTTGCTGCATCAAGGGCTTCAGACCATCCCACCCCCTTCTCATGTCCTGAACACATCATCATGTCTCTGTGTTCTGTGTTTGTCCTGACCCTCATGTAGGGGCACACTGCTTTTATTAGTCACAGACTTAATCATCGCTCACACAATATTGATGACTTCCTGATATATTACATGTGCCAAATGCCAACGAAGAACTTCACAGTAGTTTTTTTTTAGCAAAAAGTTGGTGCTAATGTTAATATATATTCATGTGGTATGTTGGATTTTATCATTACATAGAGCTTAGAGCTGTCTCCAAGTGTTTTAATCAAAGTAGCATCTTTAATAGGCAATGTTTCTCCATACTAACTTGAAGTAACTCAGAGTAGAGAGGCGGAGGTTTAGTCAATCATGGTGGGCAGGAAGGCTGAGCGCTGCACACCTAATTACTCAGTGGACTGAGCCAATATAAGGCAGGGGGTTCACATAGATCAATCCATGTCAGATACTGGGGGCGGGGGGGAGGGAGTGAGGTCAGGCCGGGGAGGCTGAGGAAGACTAGATAACTAGTCATGCTACAACAAGGAGCTCCAGATTTACTCCAGTGTGAGAGAACAAGGCTGCAGCAGAACCATTTTGTTGGTCAGAGAGGTCTCATAATGAAATAATGGGGATGCTTTGGATGCATCGGTGGCTCATCTGTCTTTCTGGGAAGGTGCAGGAACTACTTTCTGCAGTAACCACTGTATTGGTACTTGTACTGGAACTACTTTCTGCAGTAACCAAGTAGTTAGCTAGTTATATGTCGACCATCTGTGTCCAGAGTCAGTACAATAGGGGGGTAGTGTGAGGGAAATACTATACTGTAGACTGCAGTGTGGCAGACAGGCAGTGTGGCAGACAGAGGGCATGGTGGGAGCTCAGACTAAAACACAGAACATAAATACACATTAGGAGGCAGTAGTCCATAGTCCACAGTCAGTATAGGGCAAACAACAATTATACAGGACCAGAGAGAATATATTAATACACAATACACTTGGTAAAGACTTGGTTATCAGAAAGCTAGTAATTGTAATAAACCACATCCAGTCCCCTGAAGCCACTCTGGTGACATCCTGCAGAGGCGCTCTATTACCAATACACCGCCTGCAGTGAGTAATAATCCTTAATGGGGAAGCCAATGTTGGAACCACTTTAAAAGTGGTCGCCATTCTTATCGTCTTTGGCTCTAAAGGCACTAACGTGTGGCATCAGCTTCTGCCCACATAATACTAACTAACTGTATCATTCATGAGTTGACATGGAACCTGAACATTTAGATTATTCAATAAATTAATGGTATATTCATCAGGCAGAATGTTGACTGCAACAAGACCAGGTGAATGGTTGATATTAGTGATGCTAATATTGAAGGTTAGAACAGCTGCAGGGTATTGTGTGAGAAGTGTTGTAGGATGAGAACTGTCCTGCTGGTCTGGTAGCTGAGAGGAGCCTTCTGTCCCCCCGCCCCTCCCCTTGACTCCCTTCTGTTGTGACTCCTTGTATTGTAATAGTCTTCTTCAAGTTTTGCCAATCCATTGTGAATCAGGTTTAAGTGCTGCCCCTCATGAACTCCGCATGTCGTCCTAATTAGTCCCACACTTAATTAATTTTACAAAAGGCAGTCTTGATTAATTGTACTTTTTACATGAGGACTTAACTCCCTGTATTTAATGTTCCAAAGACACAAGAGAACCCTAAATTAATAGTAGCAGTAGTCCATTGATTAGAACAGTCATTAATGTAGTTGGGATCTAAATTGATAAACACTGGTAATTAAACTCTGAAGCTGGTAGGGCATCAGGGGTTCATTTGTATGGTCATCATTCCCTCACTGTAATCAAGGGAGATTGATTGGGTTTCAGTGTTTTGTTTGTTTGTATAGTATAATGTTGGTTGAGGCCTTTCCGGACAATCCCGGTGGCATATGGTTTTAGTTTTAGCATAGGTTTAGCTGCAGGCCCGCAGCCTACCTGGAGATCAAACATATGGAAATAGAGGACAGTCATGTAGACTGTTGAGAGAAGGCTGCAGTGACAACATCTATACAATAAAAGGAAAGAGAATTCCTGTATCAAAGTTATTCCGAACTTTTACCTTACACAGAATTTCTTTCTACAAGCATCTTTAGCAAAGTACAGTCCATACTTTAGCCTGGCTGGCCCTACTGATTGATTTGGATGGGGTTGGGAGTAGACTTGAGAAAGCTTCACACGTTTTTACCTAATTACTCAGTAGACTGAGCCAAGATAATGGCCCCAGACCCCTAAATTCGACATGGCGACATGGGCATTTCTTAAATATGAGGCCTAGTGACATGCGACATGAGGCTTAAAAAGATAGTGACATGGGACATGGACAGTTCTTAAAATCGACATGGGACATGAGCATTTTTAAGCAACATAGACATTCGACATGGCAATTTCTTAAAACCGACATGCGACATGGGGACCCATCAAGGGCCCCAAGATAAGGCAGATACTTGGGGAGGGGGGGGGGGGGGGTGGTGTGTGGTGGCGGGGGGGAAATACTTGGGTTCCTTTATTAGATGATGCTGATGTTTGGTGCTGAGTAGAACTTTTGGGCACCATTTCCTGCCTGTAAATATGTCACCAAGGCCCTATAACTGTCTTCACCCAACAGACTGCCAGTCACTGCTGTCCTGTTTGATTGATATATTACACTGCTATTACACTTCTATTACACTTCTATTATCTACTATTACAGAAGTATACTATAACTCAGACAGGGCTGCCTCAGCCCCCAAGGCCTCCAGGCAGCCACCACTTAATGCTGAGCCCCAATGCGACAGCAGCTGAGTCCAGGCCTCAGGCAGTCCGTGCTCTGAGACTCGACATCAGACCAGTCTATAGCCCCTGGCAGAACCAGCAGTAGGAGGGGTGTTTTTCTTGGGGCAGGTTATTTCCTTGGATGATTATGTGCAGCTTATCTGCCAAGGCGGTCTCGTTAGTTTCCCAGACAGGCGGGTTGTTATGCTGAGAGGGGGAGGCAGTGGTTGTGGTGTATTGGGGGAGGTTAGAGGCCAGCTATATCTAGGTGGCGGCTAGAGTAGGCAAGGCATGCCACCATCTTGTGGCTCTTAGAGCTGTAGCAGTATTTCCTTAAGCACACAGCTAGAGTACTTTATTATATGGTTGTATGGCCTTCTCTATGCTAAGCCAATGGGACTTCCATACCCCATGGCCCCATGGAGTATGGTGCAGCCATACTCCATGACCTCCAAATTTGTTGATTTTCTACATATTAGGACAGTAGGGCCATGTAATAAACACAAAACCCCAGCACAGGAGACCTGTGGAAGTAGGTGAAGTATGATGTGTATGTATGTCAATGGCGTGGAGTTTTGTCTATTTATCCAGAAGTAAATACGTTTCTACTGAAACATAGCTCTATACTGTTTATTGGTACTTGGTTTTTTAAATAATTATAGTAATATGTGTACAAGTCTAAAGCTCAAAGCCATTAAAGTCAATATTGTATCATATTTTATACCTATCTTATTTGTCACCATGACTTTCTTATATTACTTTATATTATAAAGCAAGTAAAGCAGGTACACATCACAGAATAGCAATATGTCACACATCATATTCAGCATTTCCTTTAGCACAGCCCTTTAGTAGGACATTTTATGATCATGCCTCATGAAGACCCTACAGTACAGTATATGGCTTTTTGATGGTATCCCTGTCTTGGATGATGTTAGGAAGTATGGCCTCTTTTCATAATTATGCTGCAATGCCTTTTCCTGCTTCATGGACAAAATGTAAAACAAAAACAAAAAACAAAGAAGGAAACTGTCAATGATTAACCCTTTGTAAGTACACAAACCTGCCTTAATGAAAATGCATCTTTCATTGATATCTTCAGCTTTTTAGTTTTTCACACCAACACTGTAGTTAGCTACATTATTGAACATAACTGTCAACACAACGCACATTACAGGGTGAGATAGTGTATTCAGTATTCAGTGTGTGCACATGTATATAGAACTGCAGGATGCAGGTGCTGGAAGCCTTCCTGGTATGGACATGTTAGCAGGAAGTAGTGGACAGACAGCACAGGAGACATGTGGAAACTGTCATACAGAAACACTGGTGGTGGCACCCACTGAGATGAGCTATGGGACAGTCATAGACAGCAGTTATATAGACTGATGTCAACCTTAGAGAGACCAGGGGAGGGGAAGACTGCAGCTTCCATACACTGAGGTGTCTAACATATAGAGTAGGTTCTGAGGCAGACTCCGTGCTCTGGCCCTGCATAGTATAACTCCTTCTAGAGGGTCTAACAAGGCTCTTTACCCAAATGCATTTATCATTTCTGCTTGCAGATTTTTGTCAGACATTCAATGCAGAACTCAACAAGCATTTTTGGTACATTCTTTATTTAGAAAACACTCTCTTTCACTCATTTTCACATCAAATATTCGTAAGTGGAATAGACGGTCAGCAAGAAGTGAGGTCCCGCGTGACACATTAATAGCCAGAAGTGAGTGAGTCCCACAGCTAGTGTCCTGTGAATAATGTATATCACTGTCTGCTGTGAGATCTGCAGAGACAGCCCGGACAGGAACAGGTGGTATTATATATAGGGAGCAGCAGGTGTAGGGTTACAATGGGAGGTCCACCTGCATTAGGGAATAGTCAGATGCAGACACAGGAGAAAATCAGTGCTGACAATTAGACTAGTGTCCTGTGATTAATGTATATCACTCTCTGCTGTGAGATCTGCACAGACAGCCTGGACAGGAACAGGGGGCTGTCCCACAGTGGTTTAGGTAGCAGCAGGTGTAGGGTTACAATGGGAAGTCCACCTGCATTAGGGAATAGTCAGATGCAGACACAGGAGAAAATCAGTGCTGACAATTAGACTAGTGTCCTGTGATTAATGTATATCACTCTCTGCTGTGAGATCTGCACAGACAGCCTGGACAGGAACAGGGGGCTGTCCCACAGTGGTTTAGGTAGCAGCAGGTGTAGGGTTACAATGGGAAGTCCACCTGCATTAGGGAATAGTCAGATGCAGACAAAGGAGAAAATCAGTGCTGACAATTAGACTACCTAACACTTCAGTATGTTCAACAGACATTGAGGCATTCAGAATGTTCATAAAGGGAATACTACATATCACACATGATGTCAGTGACAAGTCAATAACATTGGAAAGTGTCAGATATAACACACATCCTGAATATTATCTCCAACAGCAGCACTGTTGTACACCTCCGGTTCTATCACTTACACACTTATAAAGGCATCACACTTCTTTGGTTGACTGTAGCTACATGATGGCACACTTATAAAGGCATCACACATCTTTGATGGACTGCAGCTACATGGTATCCATCATGGGTAGGGTTAGCCACACTGTGTAGTCATATGCTCCAACAGCAGACTTCTCAGGTCCTAACACACACCCTTAGTGTACACCTCACACACCTTTGGTCCTCCTGGCTACATGGTATTAACACTGGGTAGGGTTAGCAGCCTAACTCCCCAGGTTCTAACACACATCTGTAGTGTACACCTCACACACCTGTGGTCCTCCTAGCTACATGATGCTAACACTGGGTAGGGTTAGCAGCCTTACTCCCCAGGTCCTAACACACACCCATAGTGTACATATCACACACCTTTGGTCCTCCTAGCTATACTGTGTTAATACTGGGTTGGGTTAGCAGCATGCCCAGTAGTGGGTTCGTATCCACAACAGGAGCAGCGTCCACACCTTACAGCTAACAATGGCCGCCGCCCCACTGTGCACCAGTGAGCCGGCCTCCTCGGTGCTGGGGCAGTCGCTCTGGTAGTTCTGGAACTCGAGGTAGTAGTAGAGGTGGAGGCCCTGGGAGCGCTGGCAGTTAGCGATGGCCATGTACACCGTGTGGGTCTGGTCCACGTTGCGGCCCCCTTCACAGGTGTAGGTCGGGGTGCCGTTGACGCTCTCCACCCCACAGCCGGACCAGGTGTTGCCGATAGACAGGGGCAGCACCTGGTGGCTGTCCAACACGGCCACCTTCTCCTCACAGCTGGCGGCCCCCTGTAAGGCGGCCACGTCAGCGGCCGAGTAGAAGAGCACGGTGAGCAGCGCGGCGTTGGAGGGCTCGGCCTCCTTGAACAGGAAGTGGTAGCTGATGGAGGAGTGCTGGGGCACGGTGATGGTGGCCAGGTAGCCGTACCACTGCCGGCTGCTGGCCACGTGGCCCTCGATGAGGCAGGGCAGGGCCGACGACACCTGGGCACGCGGCACCTGCAGCCCCGGCAGCCCCGTCATGTTGGTGGTGCCGCTGTACCGGGGCGCACTCACCGCACTCACACCCGACAGCCCAAAGGTGCCCACCTCGTAATTGGCGCTGTGAGAGGCCGGCCGCAGGCAGTGCTGCAGGACAAACCACCACGAGCCTGTTACAGGTGGGGTGCCTGCAACATGGCCCGCTGTCACTGAGTCTACTGTGTCACCTACAGTGTCAACACTCCTAGCTGTATCACCTACAGTGTCAACACCCCTAGCTGTGTCAGCACCACTGTCAACACTCCTAGCTATATCACCTCCAGTACCACCCTGCCTAGCTGTGTCCCCGCCACTGTCAGCTGTGTCACCTATACTGTCATCATTCCTGAAACCAGCCGTACCATCCCCGCTGTCCTCAATACCAGCAGACACATAGCCGTAGCAGTTAAAGAGCCTGGTGTCGGTGGTACACAGCGTCCACTCCACGTTAGGTATGAAGTAGCCTCCGTCCGTGTCGGCGCTGGGCAGCACGATGCTGCGCAGGGTGCGGGACGTGAAGCGCAGCTGCAGCTTCTGGCAGCAGGAGCCCAGCGGGATGTCCTTGGGGAAGGCCAGTGTGAAGTCCAGCACCCCTAAGGAGGGCAGCTGCAGGTTGTGCAGGGTGTAGCCGCGCCACTGGTTACTGGGCGCCGCCCGGTACCTGTCTGCCACACACTCTATACGCATGTGGGCACTGGACACCAGCAGGCCATGGGACAACAACAACGTCACTACGCACCAAGCAGACACATGCCTCCCCAGCACCTGCAGTCTCTGAGATGACGCCTGACACAACAACGTCATGACGCACCTGGTATAAAGACGCCCAGACAGCAGCACGCCTTGACACAACAAAGCTACCACTGACAACAACTTTACAGCTGCATGCCATGTAGACAGCCGCACTGACAACCTGTGGGCAGCCATATGCCATGTAGACAGCTGCACTGACAACCTGTGGGCAGCCATATGCCATGTAGACAGCTGCACTGACAACCTGTGGGCAGCCGAATGCCATGTAGACAGCCGCACTGACAACCTGTGGGCAACAGTACAGAACAACACTACTAGGGGCAGCACGTACAACTCCAAGGAAGCACAAATTGTAGAACAGAGAGACAATCCGCTGGGAGATGAGTGGAGTGGCTTGTGCTGAGTATCAGTATCCAGTTCCCTGAAGCCACTCTGGATGTGGCTTCTGCTGCTGGATATGGTATCCATTGCTGAGGCAGCATCAACATTATGGTTTCTGCAATAAGTAACATCCTTTACAGGGAAGCCACTGCTGATATGACTTCTATTATTGGCTAAGGTATCACATTTCCAGAAGCCAGTCCCTGTAGGTTTTCCATCACTTATTATAAAATGCTTTTCACAGTTAATATTGATATTATGGTCCCTGTTTCTGATATCATGATCTTCACCTTTGAAGCCACTATGGATGTGGCTTCCTTTTTCGACAATAATCCTTGTAGTCTTCATACTATTTTCACCAATTACACCTTCCCTGAAGTCACTGCAGCTGCACCCTGAGTATTTGATACATTGACAACATTCAGAATAGTGAAGGTCAGACTGTTCCCTGTGGCAGAGCCGGCAGTCAGGGGGCAGGAGGCTGTGGTATGGGGGAGGGGTAGACTCCTGATATGCTGCTGGTACTCCCGAGTCCCCCGAGCCCTAGCCCCTGGCCTCCTCCTGCCCCTCCTCCTGCTGCCCCAGCCCTCTGTGATTCAGACTCATACTGAAAGATGCAGCAGCTTGCAGGGACTTAACACCTCTGTGTTAAAGGGACCGCACAGTGAGAGGTAGAGGGGCTGAATGTCAGGGTGCGGAGGTAGCCGGGGACACGTCCCCTGATTCAGGTATCACAAGGTAATATGACGACCGGTCTGTCAGCCGGACACCCACACTACACGCTGATTGAGGTCCTACAGGGCACACGGGGCATCTGTATTACACGGGGGTCACAGCTACCAATCCATGGGGCCCTCCCTACGGGTTCAGTAATCCATATCAGACCTCACTACTGCTCCTGCCTCCCTGGGTGGGTCTGGGTGGGAGGCACCATCAGTATACTGTGTATACAGCTCCCTCATCCAGCAGGGTTTACGAGGCAGCTGTATGCTGTATTATAGGAAATAGAGGACAGAATAAGTGCAAGTCCCAGGGATGTACTGGTATATACAGATGTGTTATAATAGGAATGCACCAGTATACACAGATGTATGTTGTATCATAGGGATGTACCAGTATACACAGATGTATGTTGTCCTATAGGAGCACAGGAGAATGGAAGTCCCAGGGCTGCACCAGTATATACAGATGTGTTATAATAGGGGTTTACCAGTATATACAGATGTACTGATTAATATTTCTACTGAGTTATATTTCACCCAACACTTGGTTCTCCAGGGCTGATGGGAACTACATCCATCTCTGTAGCCAAGGGTTGCCTGTGACTGCTGGGATGTGTCATATATTCCACTCCACCTCCACTTCCACTCCTATCATGGTGTATGACTGAGATGGCCCCCAAAGCCCTCACAACTCTGACCAGAAACCACTTAACTGGGAGATACCACAGCAGCTGGGTCCAGGCCTGGGGTGGTTCCGGCTCCCAGAGTATGTGACCCTGTACCAGACTACAGATAGCTCCCGGCAGTCCCTATAGCCCCCGGCCGTCCCCGCAGTAAGAGGGACTATTTTCCTGGGGCAGGCTATTTCCTTGGGTGATTATATGCATCTCCTGAGGCGGTCTACTTAGTTTCCGGAATAGGCTGGAGAGGGGAGGCGGTGGTTGTGGTATATTGGGGGAGGTTAAGGGGCAGCCACCACTACACCACTCGTCTGTAGTCCAGGCACGCTGCTGTCCAGGCACGCTGGTATTCCTGTAAGTACAGCTAAAATATGACATCCATAGAACATCAGGATATTAAATCTACAGAATACCACAAATCGTACCAGAACATGTTATGCTGATAGTGTATTGTATTTGGAAGTATAATATTACTAACTTTAAGGATATCCTTTCTTGCATGTATCACTTTATCCTCCTTTGTTCTATGTATGAGGTAAATAATGTTGGCCTGCGACATATCATTGTCAGCATTTCCCGGTACACAACATTTTAGAAGGACTTTTTATGACAATATGTCTCATATCATCTCCTTTCCTGCCAATAAAGCATGCATAATATGGCGAATTCTTGATGATGTCGCCACCCTGGCTGATAAAAGAATACTTATATATAACTCTAACAGTTGCACTTCATATAAACAATGAAGTTTTGATGTCAATAATCTAAACTATGTGTATGCAGGTCATTATAATCCAGTAGAGAATATTGAGACTATCAATGTGATGGCAGACTAGATGGTAATGTGCTCATGTATGACATTGGTCAGCCACAGAGAGGCAGGTTGTGCAATATAACCCAATAGTGAGCTAAGCCTCTCAATGTGAGGGAGACCAGACTGCAGTGCAGACTGCCTTAATGTACTGGTTATGTAAGGCTACGTCCTGTAAATGTTGTGTGGTTGGTGAAGTTATACATAAGGGAGGTTTGGTGCTGCCATCCACTTCTCCTACACCCTAGTCATGTGTCCCATTTCCCATCTCATATATCCATGATATGTGCATATGTATATATATAGATAGTTATCCACCATCATTTAACCATGAAGCTCCTTTCTGTTTGCTCTTCTAGTTGAGTCCCTATACATCCAGTTTACATGCCCTGACATCAGACATAGACGGCAGGAGTCTGGTCTGTAGCTGTACAAAGTAGCAGTCCTGGGAGGAGCTGCAGGAGTTGGTGGGTGGTACTGCAGACTCTACACCCCCGTGTTACAGCTGCTGTGGGCCAGAGAGAGAGAGACAAGTGTATCTCTGCCACAGAGGGGGTCCATGGGTGGACATGTAAAGCTGGATGGTATCCTGTAGGGTAGATGGACACATGTATGAGGTAGCCTGGGTCCTGCTACCCACTTCTGGTACTTGTCCCTAGGGTCCTATAGCATTATACATCCATTATGGGTTAAGGATGAGGTGCAGGAGGTGTGGGTCAAGCAGGGTGGTAGAGACATACATATATGTCCTGGTATGAGGCCCCTGTCACAGTGTCCATATTGGTATGTAGTAAGTCTAGGGTGAACACAAGCCTCAGTACCTACACTATTGTCCACTATCCACGTGTAGAAAACGGCTGCCACTCACAGACTCCTCCACCATAGGTCCCACATTACACAGCATGGGTGGTGGTGGTGTTGGTGGTGGTGAGAGGAGACGTGGTGCCTCCCACTGCCTGAACCACACTGCCACACTCCGGATGCCTGCTGCTGGTGCTGCTGCTGCTGCTGTCTCCTCACCCCTCACTCCCTCCTCACCCCTCACTCCACTACCAACACTGCCCGGGCACCTCCTGTACTGGCTGGTAGTGCTGGTGACTACAGCAGGCAGCAACTAGCTTCCTGTATTTTGTCTGCTACCTATTTATCAATGATTTTTAGCTAACATATAATAATGTTATTTTGATAGTGTGTTATGTGATGTCTATTCAATTTTGATGGTTTAAAACATGCATGGCCTACAAGAAAAAAAGTGATCTGGATTTGATAGGATTGGGATAAGGGCAGCTTGGACTTTAGCTACCGTTTACCCTGTTGAGCATTGAGGAATCCTGTACACCAATGAGTTACCAATTAAAGATAACTGCCAAAAAACTTGAACCAATCAAAGCAATAATTGACCAATAGGAAAAAAGCATAGCTCCACTATACTAGTAGAGTAGCCTGGTTATCCAGGACATATGCCCGCAGTAAAGTAAAGTAACGTAAAGGGGCGTCATGTTTCAGCCCTACTGGCACACTACAAGTTAGGCTAGCACAAATTCGCAATTCAGGATCCAATTTCAGTCTGTTCTTTTTCACAGCCAATAAGGTGTTTTATCTATCTAAAATGTGAAGCATGGGGACTAACTAGGCCCCACTTTTGTCTGTAGAACAGTTGTTAGTCTGTAAGTGAGCCCATGAGCAATAATAGAGTAAATGGCCACATGCCTCACTCACTGCTCACAGTACAAAGCACTCACTCATGCAGGTTTAGGCAGGGGTGGATTTAGGCGGAGGGCGGATTGACAGGGGTAGACATTAACTTTCTCAACTATGGGCCACCCAGCTCCAAAAATCTAAGTACCCAGAATCTCAGCTGTGGGCCCGGAAATACTTTTAGGTCAAATTAAAAAAAGGTTTGTTTTTTCACTCACTAGGTTAGAATGTCCAGAATCCTGAATTAAGATTCACTGTTTCTGTTGTTCACTGTGTTAGAATGTCTGAAATTATGAACTAAGATTCACTGACTCTATCGTTCACTGGGTTAGAATATCCAAGCTCTTAAACTAAGAATCACTGTTTATGTGATAGATTGTATAAGAGTGTGTGAAATCCTTAACTATGATTCACTGTTTTTTTTGTTCACTGTGTTGAAATGTCTGAAATCCTTGACTCCTCAAGGATGGCATGCCACTGAAATATGACTTTGTAGTCATGATGCATCAATTTAGCCAAGGTGATTAACTTGCCTGGAGCTGCATTGATGCGTTATACCAATTCTTCAGGAGTGTCTCAAGCCCATAGTGGTGGCATGATACTTGAATGCAGCAATGCAGAGGTACTGGCCATGGCTATATACATACATCATAATAACTATGGCATGAGGCATTTATACATTATGCACCCGTAAAGTGTTAACTAAGATTCACTGAGTTAGAATGTCTAGAATCATTAACTAGGATTCAATGTTCCTATGATTCCTTAACGAAGATACACTGTTTTTATACTTTCCTGTGTTAGAATATCTGTAATCCTTAACTAAGATTCACTGTTTCTAAAAAAAGACTGTGTCAGAATGTCTGAAATCCGCAACTGAGCTTTAGCGATTTTATCAATCACTAGGTTAGAATGTCCAAAATCCTGAATTAAGATTCACTCTTTTTATTGTTCATTGTGTCAGAATGTCTGAAATTCTAAACTAAGATTCACTGACTCTATCATTCACTGAGTTAGAATATCCAAGTGCTTAAACTAAGATTCACTGTTTAGATGATAGATTGTGTAAGAATGTGTGAAATCCTTAACTATTATTCACTGTCTTTTTTGTTCACTGTGTTGAAATGTCTGAAATCCTTGACCCTTCAAGGAAGGCATGCCACAAAAGATGACATTGTCCTCATGATGCATTAATGCAGCGAAGGTGAGTAATCTGTCTGGAGCTGCATTGATGCGTTATACCTGTTCTTCAGGAGTGTCTCAAGCCCATATTGGTGGCATGATGCTTGAATGCAGCACTGCCAAGGTACTCGCCAAGGCTATATGCATACATCATTATGACTATGGCATGAGGCATTCATACATGATGCTGCCCCTAAAGGGTTAACTAAGATTCACTGAGTTAGAATGTCTAGAATCACTAACTAGGATTCATGTCCCTATGATAGACTGTATTAGAATGTCTTAAATCCTTAGGTTTCACTGTCACTATCTTACACGGTGTTGGAAAATCCATTTGCTGTTTCTACTGTTTACTGTGTAAGATGTCTGAAATCATTAACTGAGATTCGCTGTTCATATGATAGACTGTGACAGAATGTCTGAAATCCCTAAGCAAAATTTATTGTTTCTATTGCTCACTGGGTTAGAATGTCTGAAATCCTTAGCTAAGATTCACTGTTTCTGGAATCCTTAACTGAGATTCACTCTTTCTATTGCTCACTGTCTTAGAATGTCTGAAATTCTGAACTAAGATTCACTGACTCTGTCATTCACAGGGTTAGAATATCTAAACTCTTTAACTAAGACCCACTGCTCCTATGAAAGATTCTGTTAGAATGCGTGAAGTTCTTAACTATGATACACTGGTTTTCTATTCGTTGACTGTGTGTTAAAATGTTTGAAATCCTTAACCCTTGACGGAATGTATGTCACTAAAAGATGACAGTGTCGTCATGATGCATTGATGCAGCCATGGTGAGTAATCTGCAGGGGGCTGCTTTGATGCATTATACAGTTTCTTCAGGAGTGTCTGAAGACCTTAGTGGTGGCATGATGCTTGAATGCAGCACTGCTGAGGGCTATATGCATACATCATTATGACTATGGCATGAGGCATTTATACATTATGCACCCCTAAATGTTAACTAAGATTCACTGAGTTAGAATGACTAGAATCGCTAATTAGGATTCAATGTTCCTATGATAAACTGTGTTAGAATGTCTTTAATCCTTTACGAAGAATCACTGATTCTATTGTTCACTGAGTTAGAATATCCGTAATCCTTAACGAAGATACCCTGTTTTTAACTAAGATTTAGCGAATTTATCATTCACTTGGTTAGAGTGTCCAGAATCATGAATTAATATTATTTTTTTCTATTGTTCGTTGTGTTAGAATGTCTGAAATTCTAAACTAAGATTCACTGACTCTATCATTCACTGGGTTAGAATATCCAAGCTTTTAAACTAAGATTCACTGTTTATATGATAGATTGTGTAAGAGTGTGTGAAATCCTTAATTATGATTCACTGTTTTTTTGTGTTCACTGCACTGCCGAGGTAGTCTCCAAGGATATATGCATACATCATTATATATATGGCATGAGGCATTTATACATTATGCTGCCCCTAAAGGGTTAACTAAGATTCACTGAGTTAGAATGTCTAGAATCATTTACTAGGATTAACTGTTCCTATGATAGACTGTGTTAGAATGTCTTAAATTCTTAACTAGGTTTCACTGTCACTATCTTACACTGTGTTGGAATATCCATTTGCTGTTTCTACTGTTCACTGTTTAAGATGTCTGAAATCATGAACTGAGATTCACTGTTCCTATGATACACTGTGACAGAATGTCTGAAACCCCTCAGCAAAATTCATTGTTTCTATTGCTCACTGGGTTAGAATGTCTGAAATCCTTAGCTAAGATTCACTGTTTCTGGAATCCTTAACTGAGATTCACTCTTTCTATTGCTCACTGTCTTAGAATGTCTGAAATTCTGAACTAAGATTCACTGACTCTGTCATTCACAGGGTTAGAATATCTAAACTCTTTAACTAAGACCCACTGCTCCTATGAAAGATTCTGTTAGAATGCGTGAAGTTCTTAACTATGATACACTGGTTTTCTATTCGTTGACTGTGTGTTAAAATGTTTGAAATCCTTAACCCTTGACAGAATGCATGTCACTAAAAAATGACAGTGTCGTCATGATGCATTGATACAGCCAAGGTAAGTAATCTGCAGGGGGCTGCATTGATGCATCTTACAGTTTCTTCAGGAGTGTCTGTAGACCATAGTGGTGGCATGATGCTTCAATGCAGCACTGCCAAGGTACTTGCCATGGCTATATGCATACATCATTATGACTATGGCATGAGGCATTTATACATTATGCACCCCTAAATGTTAACTAAGATTCACTGAGTTAGAATGACTAGAATGGCTAATTAGGATTCAATGTTCCTATGATAAACTGTGTTAGAATGTCTTTAATCCTTTACGAATAATCACTGATTCTATTGTTCACTGAGTTAGAATATCCGTAATCCTTAACGAAGATACACTCTTTTTAACTAAGATTTAGCGAATTTATCATTCAGTTGGTTAGAGTGTCCAGAATCATGAATTAAGATTATTTTTTTCTATTGTTCGTTGTGTTAGAATGTCTGAAATTCTGAACTAAGATTCACTGACTCTATCATTCACTGGGTTAGAATATCCAAGCTCTTAAACTAAGATTCACTGTTTATATGATAGATTGTGTAAGAGTGTGTGAAATCTTTAATTATGATTCACTGTTTTTTTGTGTTCACTGCACTGCCGAGGTAGTCGCCAAGGATATATGCATACATCATTATATATATGGCATGAGGCATTTATACATTATGCTGCCCCTAAAGGGTTAACTAAGATTCACTGAGTTAGAATGTCTAGAATCACTAACTAGGATTCATGTCCCTATGATAGACTGTGTTAGAATGTCTTAAATCCTTAACTAGGTTTCACTGTCACTATCTTACACTGTGTTGGAATATCCATTTGCTGTTTCTACTGTTCACTGTTTAAGATGTCTGAAATCATGAACTGAGATTCACTGTTCCTATGATACACTGTGACAGAATGTCTGAAATCCCTAAGCAAAATTCATTGTTTCTATTGCTCACTGGGTTAGAATGTCTGAAATCCTTAGCTAAGATTCACTGTTTCTGGAATCCTTAACTGAGATTCACTCTTTCTATTGCTCACTGTCTTAGAATGTCTGAAATTCTGAACTAAGATTCACTGACTCTGTCATTCACAGGGTTAGAATATCTAAACTCTTTAACTAGGACCCACTGCTCCTATGAAAGATTCTGTTAGAATGCGTGAAGTTCTTAACTATGATACACTGGTTTTCTATTCGTTGACTGTGTGTTAAAATGTTTGAAATCCTTAACCCTTGATGGAATGCATGTCACTAAAAGATGACAGTGTCGTCATGATGCATTGATGCAGCCAAGGTGAGTAATCTGCAGGGGGCTGTTTTGATGCATTACACAATTTCTTCAGGAGTGTCTCAAGCCCATAGTGGTGGCATAATGCTTGAATGCAGCACTGCTGAGGTACTCGACATTGCTATATGCATACATTATTATGACTATGGCATGAGGCATTTATACATTATGCCGCCCCTCAAGGGTAAACTAAGATTCGATGAGTTAGAATGGCTAGAATCGCTTATTAGGATTCAATGTTCCTATGATAAACTATGTTAGAATGTCCGAAATCCTTGAAGAAGAATCACTGATTCTATTGTTCACTGAGTTAGAATATCCGTAATCTTTAAAGAAGATACACTTTTTCTATACTTTCCTTTGTTAGAATGCCTGTAATCCTTTACTTAGATTCACTGTTTCTAAAAAAGACTGTGCTAGAATGTCTGAAATCCTTAACTAAGATTCAGCGACTTAACATTCCCTAGGTTGTCCGAGTGTCTCAAGCCCATAGTGGTGGCATGATGCTTGAATGCAGCACTGCCAAAGTACTCGCCATGGCTATATGCATACATCATTATGACTATGGCATGAGGCATTCATACATTATGATGCCCCTAAAGGGTTAACTAAGATTCACTGAGTTAGAATGTCTAGAATCATGAACTAGGATTCTCTGGTCCTATGATAGACTGTTTTAGAATGTCTTTAATCCTTTACGAAGAATCACTGATTCTATTGTTCACTGAGTTAGAATATCCGTAATCCTTAACGAAGATACACTGTTTTTAACTAAGATTTAGCGAATTTATCATTCACTTGGTTAGAGTGTCCAGAATCATGAATTAAGATTATTTTTTTCTATTGTTCGTTGTGTTAGAATGTCTGAAATTCTGAACTAAGATTCACTGACTCTATCATTCACTGGGTTAGAATATCCAAGCTCTTAAACTAAGTTTCACTGTTTATATGATAGATTGTGTAAGAGTGTGTGAAATCCTTAATTATGATTCACTGTTTTTTTGTGTTCACTGCACTGCCGAGGTAGTCGCCAAGGATATATGCATACACCATTATATATATGGCATGAGGCATTTATACATTATGCTGCCCCTAAAGGGTTAACTAAGATTCACTGAGTTAGAATGTCTAGAATCATTTACTAGGATTAACTGTTCCTATGATAGACTGTGTTAGAATGTCTTAAATCCTTAACTAGGTTTCACTGTCACTATCTTACACTGTGTTGGAATATCCATTTGCTGTTTCTACTGTTCACTGTTTAAGATGTCTGAAATCATGAACTGAGATTCACTGTTCCTATGATACACTGTGACAGAATGTCTGAAATCCCTAAGCAAAACTCATTGTTTCTATTGCTCACTGGGTTAGAATGTCTGAAATCCTTAGCTAAGATTCACTGTTTCTGGAATCCTTAACTGAGATTCACTCTTTCTATTGCTCACTGTCTTAGAATGTCTGACATTCTGAACTAAGATTCACTGACTCTGTCATTCACAGGGTTAGAATATCTAAACTCTTTAACTAAGACCCACTGCTCCTATGAAAGATTCTGTTAGAATGCGTGAAGTTCTTAACTATGATACACTGGTTTTCTATTCGTTGACTGTGTGTTAAAATGTTTGAAATCCTTAACCCTTGACGGAATGTATGTCACTAAAAGATGACAGTGTCGTCATGATGCATTGATGCAGCCATGGTGAGTAATCTGCAGGGGGCTGCTTTGATGCATTATACAGTTTCTTCAGGAGTGTCTGAAGACCTTAGTGGTGGCATGATGCTTGAATGCAGCACTGCTGAGGGCTATATGCATACATCATTCACTGCATGAAAACCCCTGTTTAAGAATATTTAAGTTTTCCCTAAAGGCCATTATATATGCTTTAATAGCTTTGATAAGCACCTTTAATGACATTTAATTGACCTCGCCGGGAAAACTTAAATGTCAAAATTTTGAGATTTAAGCATATTTTGGTATACCAAAAGTGACTATTTTGGTATATTTAAGCGACATTAAGTTGACCTAAATGGTCTGAAATATTTACCTAAATGTCATTAAAGCTGATTAAACCAGATGTCATGGCCATGAAAAAGCTACTTAAATATCATTAAATGGCCTGAAATATTTACCTAAATGTTATTAAAAGTGATTAAAGCAAATGTCAAGGCCGTGAAAAAAGTTACTTAAATGTGATTAAACCTCATGTCAAGACCCAGGTGCTGGTTTCCAAAAATTGACATTTTAGCACCTTTATTAACATTTCAGAAGGAAATATCAATAAACTAAATTGACCTAAATGTCATTAAATATATACAAATCTTATTATATTGAAATGGAATGCAGCTGGTTGGTAGTTTTTTTTTATTGTTGGAAATTTCATCATATTTGGCATACCCCAGGGCTAGTCTGCAGGGACACAGTAGGGAAACTAGGGACATGGTAGGGAGGTTGGGGATGGACTAGAGAGGCTGGGGACAGAGTACTGAGGTTGGGGACAAAGTAGGGAGGCTGGGGACGGAGTTGGGTTGGGTCCTGTGTAAGCTGGGCAGTCAGGTAGGCAGCTGGGCAGTAAGGTAGACAGCTGGGCAGTCAGTCCAACAGAGCTTCGGCAGGCAGCAGGAGGTTCAGCAGGCAGGAGGTGTGTCCAGGAGTCCAGGCAGGAGTGTAGTGAGGAGCACCCCCGGCAGCCCCCCAATATAAAGGGGGTGCAGTCACGGTCACGTGACCGCCACGAGACCTCCCTCTGATTGGCTATGGAGGTCACGTGACCTCTGATGTGCACTGAAGCGGATCAGTGTCACATTGACCGCCGTTGGGTGCGGATTGTGGCACTCCTAAAAGGGATAGGGAGTCCCAGGAGGACTCATTGGAAAGCCCTCGGGACTCCCAAGATGCCTGATTGTAAATCTCGCTGTGCTCCAAGTAGTTCTGACTTAACAGCCCCAAATGTGTATTGTAGCTTCAGGAGAATTAATAAATAAGATATAGGGTACAGAGATCGTCATACCTGTCCCACTCTTACCTGCCCCTCCAGGGCGCGCACAAGGGGCCACAGGCATCCTCCAGGCGGCCCTAAAGTACCACAAACGCCGCCACAACTCTCCCCCAGCTACGTGCACCTCCAGGGCGCGCACAAGGTGTCATATGCTACCTCCTGGCGGCTCTTCACTGCCACACAGACCGCCACAACCCTCCCCCAGCTACGTGCACCTCCAGGGCGCGCACAAGGTGTCATATGCTACCTCCTGGCGGCTCTTCACTGCCACACAGACCGCCACAACCCTCCCCCAGCTACGTGCACCTCCAGGGCGCGCACAAGGTGTCATATGCTACCTCCTGGCGGCTCTTCACTGCCACACAGACCGCCACAACCCTCCCCCAGCTACCTACACCTCCAGGGCGCGCACAAGGTGTCATATGCTACCTCCTGGCGGCTCTTCACTGCCACACAGACCGCCACAACCCTCCCCCAGCTACCTACACCTCCAGGGCGCGCACAAGGTGTCATATGCTACCTCCTGGCGGCTCTTCACTGCCACACAGACCGCCACAACCCTCCCCCAGCTACGTGCACCTCCAGGGCGCGCACAAGGTGTCATATGCTACCTCCTGGCGGCTCTTCACTGCCACACAGACCGCCACAACCCTCCCCCAGCTACCTACACCTCCAGGGCGCGCACAAGGTGTCATATGCTACCTCCTGGCGGCTCTTCACTGCCACACAGACCGCCACAACCCTCCCCCAGCTACGTGCACCTCCAGGGCGCGCACAAGGTGTCATATGCTACCTCCTGGCGGCTCTTCACTGCCACACAGACCGCCACAACCCTCCCCCAGCTACCTACACCTCCAGGGCGCGCACAAGTGTCATATGCTACCTCCTGGCGGCTCTACACTGCCACACAGACCGCCACAACCCTCCCCCAGCTACCTACACCTCCAGGGCGCGCACAAGGTGTCATATGCTACCTCCTGGCGGCTCTACACTGCCACACAGACCGCCACAACCCTCCCCCAGCTACCTACACCTCCAGGGCGCGCACAAGGTGTCATATGCTACCTCCTGGCGGCTCTACACTACCACACAGACCGCCACAACCCTAGGGGTGCCCTAACTCCCCTTATTAGTATCATGGGCTACCAATAAATAGAATATAACGAATATGCCAAATGTGATTTCCGGGAAATTTTAATTAACCTTTAATTTCCTGGAAATGTTATATGAGATTTCCCATAAATTAAGTGTACACTTAAATTAACCGGAAATGTCATTTGACATTTCCTGTTCATTTAAGTTTAACTTAAATTTCCCGGAAATGTCAAATGACATTTCCGGTAAATTTAAGATTCCTTATATTTCATGGCAAGCTCCAAATGACCTTTCCAGGAAATTTCCTGGTTATTTTGGTACACTTAAATATACTTAAATTGGAATTTTGATGCAGTGATTATGACTATGGCATGAGGCATTTATACATTATGCACCCCTAAATGTTAACTAAGATTCACTGAGTTAGAATGACTAGAATCGCTAATTAGGATTCAATGTTCCTATGATAAACTGTGTTAGAATGTCTTTAATCCTTTACGAAGAATCACTGATTCTATTGTTCACTGAGTTAGAATATCCGTAATCCTTAACGAAGATACCCTGTTTTTAACTAAGATTTAGCGAATTTATCATTCACTTGGTTAGAGTGTCCAGAATCATGAATTAAGATTATTTTTTTCTATTGTTCGTTGTGTTAGAATGTCTGAAATTCTGAATTAAGATTCACTGACTCTATCATTCACTGGGTTAGAATATCCAAGCTCTTAAACTAAGATTCACTGTTTATATGATAGATTGTGTAAGAGTGTGTGAAATCCTTAATTATGATTCACTGTTTTTTTGTGTTCACTGCACTGCCGAGGTAGTCTCCAAGGATATATGCATACATCATTATATATATGGCATGAGGCATTTATACATTATGCTGCCCCTAAAGGGTTAACTAAGATTCACTGAGTTAGAATGTCTAGAATCATTTACTAGGATTAACTGTTCCTATGATAGACTGTGTTAGAATGTCTTAAATTCTTAACTAGGTTTCACTGTCACTATCTTACACGGTGTTGGAATATCCATTTGCTGTTTCTACTGTTCACTGTTTAAGATGTCTGAAATCATGAACTGAGATTCACTGTTCCTATGATACACTGTGACAGAATGTCTGAAACCCCTCAGCAAAATTCATTGTTTCTATTGCTCACTGGGTTAGAATGTCTGAAATCCTTAGCTAAGATTCACTGTTTCTGGAATCCTCAACTGAGATTCACTCTTTCTATTGCTCACTGTCTTAGAATGTCTGAAATTCTGAACTAAGATTCACTGACTCTGTCATTCACAGGGTTAGAATATCTAAACTCTTTAACTAAGACCCACTGCTCCTATGAAAGATTCTGTTAGAATGCGTGAAGTTCTTAACTATGATACACTGGTTTTCTATTCGTTGACTGTGTGTTAAAATGTTTGAAATCCTTAACCCTTGACAGAATGCATGTCACTAAAAAATGACAGTGTCGTCATGATGCATTGATACAGCCAAGGTAAGTAATCTGCAGGGGGCTGCATTGATGCATTATACAGTTTCTTCAGGAGTGTCTGTAGACCATAGTGGTGGCATGATGCTTGAATGCAGCACTGCCAAGGTACTTGCCATGGCTATATGCATACATCATTATGACTATGGCATGAGGCATTTATACATTATGCACCCCTAAATGTTAACTAAGATTCACTGAGTTAGAATGACTAGAATCGCTAATTAGGATTCAATGTTCCTATGATAAACTGTGGTAGAATGTCTTTAATCCTTTACGAATAATCACTGATTCTATTGTTCACTGAGTTAGAATATCCGTAATCCTTAACGAAGATACACTCTTTTTAACTAAGATTTAGCGAATTTATCATTCACTTGGTTAGAGTGTCCAGAATCATGAATTAAGATTATTTTTTTCTATTGTTCGATGTGTTAGAATGTCTGAAATTCTGAACTAAGATTCACTGACTCTATCATTCACTGGGTTAGAATATCCAAGCTCTTAAACTAAGATTCACTGTTTATATGATAGATTGTGTAAGAGTGTGTGAAATCTTTAATTATGATTCACTGTTTTTTTGTGTTCACTGCACTGCCGAGGTAGTCGCCAAGGATATATGCATACATCATTATATATATGGCATGAGGCATTTATACATTATGCTGCCCCTAAAGGGTTAACTAAGATTCACTGAGTTAGAATGTCTAGAATCACTAACTAGGATTCATGTCACTATGATAGACTGTGTTAGAATGTCTTAAATCCTTAACTAGGTTTCACTGTCACTATCTTACACTGTGTTGGAATATCCATTTGCTGTTTCTACTGTTCACTGTTTAAGATGTCTGAAATCATGAACTGAGATTCACTGTTCCTATGATACACTGTGACAGAATGTCTGAAATCCCTAAGCAAAATTCATTGTTTCTATTGCTCACTGGGTTAGAATGTCTGAAATCCTTAGCTAAGATTCACTGTTTCTGGAATCCTTAACTGAGATTCACTCTTTCTATTGCTCACTGTCTTAGAATGTCTGAAATTCTGAACTAAGATTCACTGACTCTGTCATTCACAGGGTTAGAATATCTAAACTCTTTAACTAGGACCCACTGCTCCTATGAAAGATTCTGTTAGAATGTGTGAAGTTCTTAACTATTATACACTGTTTCTATTCGTTGACTGTGTGTTAAAATGTTTGAAATCCTTAACCCTTGATGGAATGCATGTCACTAAAAGATGACAGTGTCGTCATGATGTATTGATGCAGCCAAGGTGAGTAATCTGCAGGGGGCTGTTTTGATGCATTACACAATTTCTTCAGGAGTGTCTCAAGCCCATAGTGGTGGCATAATGCTTGAATGCAGCACTGCTGAGGTACTCGACATTGCTATATGCATACATTATTATGACTATGGCATGAGGCATTTATACATTATGCCGCCCCTCAAGGGTAAACTAAGATTCGATGAGTTAGAATGGCTAGAATCGCTTATTAGGATTCAATGTTCCTATGATAAACTATGTTAGAATGTCCGAAATCCTTGAAGAAGAATCACTGATTCTATTGTTCACTGAGTTAGAATATCCGTAATCTTTAAAGAAGATACACTTTTTCTATACTTTCCTTTGTTAGAATGCCTGTAATCCTTTACTTAGATTCACTGTTTCTAAAAAAGACTATGCTAGAATGTCTGAAATTCTGAACTAAGATTCAGCGACTTAACATTCCCTAGGTTGTCCGAGTGTCTCAAGCCCATAGTGGTGGCATGATGCTTGAATGCAGCACTGCCAAAGTACTCGCCATGGCTATATGCATACATCATTATGACTATGGCATGAGGCATTCATACATTATGATGCCCCTAAAGGGTTAACTAAGATTCACTGAGTTAGAATGTCTAGAATCATGAACTAGGATTCACTGGTCCTATGA
Organism: Harmothoe impar; assembly: GCA_947462335.1. Classification (NCBI taxonomy): domain Eukaryota; kingdom Metazoa; phylum Annelida; class Polychaeta; order Phyllodocida; family Polynoidae; genus Harmothoe; species Harmothoe impar. The sequence continues at coordinate 81,486 of CANHQG010000145.1, forward strand.
TAGACTGTTTTAGAATGTCTTTAATCCTTTACGAAGAATCACTGATTCTATTGTTCACTGAGTTAGAATATCCGTAATCCTTAACGAAGATACACTGTTTTTAACTAAGATTTAGCGAATTTATCATTCACTTGGTTAGAGTGTCCAGAATCATGAATTAAGATTATTTTTTTCTATTGTTCGTTGTGTTAGAATGTCTGAAATTCTGAACTAAGATTCACTGACTCTATCATTCACTGGGTTAGAATATCCAAGCTCTTAAACTAAGATTCACTGTTTATATGATAGATTGTGTAAGAGTGTGTGAAATCCTTAATTATGATTCACTGTTTTTTTGTGTTCACTGCACTGCCGAGGTAGTCGCCAAGGATATATGCATACATCATTATATATATGGCATGAGGCATTTATACATTATGCTGCCCCTAAAGGGTTAACTAAGATTCACTGAGTTAGAATGTTTAGAATCATTTACTAGGATTAACTGTTCCTATGATAGACTGTGTTAGAATGTCTTAAATCCTTAACTAGGTTTCACTGTCACTATCTTACACTGTGTTGGAATATCCATTTGCTGTTTCTACTGTTCACTGTTTAAGATGTCTGAAATCATGAACTGAGATTCACTGTTCCTATGATACACTGTGACAGAATGTCTGAAATCCCTAAGCAAAACTCATTGTTTCTATTGCTCACTGGGTTAGAATGTCTGAAATCCTTAGCTAAGATTCACTGTTTCTGGAATCCTTAACTTAGATTCACTCTTTCTATTGCTCACTGTCTTAGAATGTCTGACATTCTGAACTAAGATTCACTGACTCTGTCATTCACAGGGTTAGAATATCTAAACTCTTTAACTAAGACCCACTGCTCCTATGAAAGATTCTGTTAGAATGCGTGAAGTTCTTAACTATGATACACTGGTTTTCTATTTGTTGACTGTGTGTTAAAATGTTTGAAATCCTTAACCCTTGACAGAATGCATGTCACTAAAAGATGACAGTGTCGTCATGATGCATTGATGCAGCCATGGTAAGTAATCTGCAGGGGGCTGCATTGATGCATCTAACAGTTTCTTCAGGAGTGTCTCAAGCTCATAGTTGAAGCATAATGCTTGAATGCAGCACTGCCAAGGTACTTGCCATGGCTATATGCATACATCATTATGACTATGGCATGAGGCATTTATACATTATGCCGTCCCTCAAGGGTTAACTAAGATTCAATGAGTTAGAATGTCTAGAATCATTAACTAGGATTTACTGTTCCTATGATAGACTGTTTTAGAATGTCTTAAATCCTTTACGAAGAATCACTGATTCTTTTGTTTAATAAGTTAGAATATCTGTAATCCTTAACGAAGATACACTGCTTTTAACTAAGATTCAGCGGTTTTATCATTCACCAGGTTAGAATGTCCAGAATCCTGAATTAAGATTCACTGTTTCTATTCTCCATTGTGTTAGAATGTCTGAATTTCTGAACTAAGATTCACTGACTCTAACATTCATTGGGTTAGAATACCCAAGCTCTTAAACTAAGATTCACTGTTTATATGATAGATTGTGTAAGAATGTGTGAAATCCTTAACTTTGATTCACTGTTTCTTATGTTCACTGTGTTGAAATGTCTGAAATCCTTGATCCTTCAAGGAATGCATGCCACAAAAGATGACATTGTCCTCATGATGAATCAATGCAGGCAAGGTGAGTAATCTGTCTGGAGCTGCATTGATGCATGATACCGATTCGTAAGGAGTGTCTGTAGACCATAGTGGTGGCATGATGCTTGAATGCAGCACTGCCGATGTACTTGCCATGGCTACATGCATCTGGCTCAGTCTCATGAGTTTGTAACATTTCAAACGTCTTTGACTGGTGCCATCTTTGACCGGTGCCGTCTTTGACCGGTGCCATCTTTGACCGGTGCCGTCTTTGACCGGGTATATGATTAAACTGAAGAAAAAAGTAGTATATAGTAAAGAAATTTAAGCTTCAACTTCTTCATGTAATAAACAGTCTATGGTTGTTTTACCCAATTAAAAAAATGAATTTTAATGCACATATTAAGGGTTCCTTTTGGGCTTCAGCCGGTCAAAGACGTCACCGGTCAAAGACGACACCGGTTAAAGACGTTTCAACTGTTGCAAACTCATGAGACTGAGCCAGTAACATAAATATATGAAATATATCAATTTTAAATAATGCCTCGAAATGATGTGTTATAACATATTATACAAAAAATTTACCCATTTCTTTACTATACACTACTTTTTTCTTCATTTTAATCACATCAAAGACGGCACCGGTCAAAGACGGCACCGGTCAAAGACGGCACCGGTCAAAGACGGCACCGGTCAAAGACGGCACCGGTCAAAGACGGCACCGGTCAAAGACGTTTGAAATGTTACAAACTCATGAGACTGAGCCATATATCATTATGACTATGGCATGAGGCATTCATACATTATGATGCCCCTAAAGGGTTAACTAAGATTCACTGAGTTAGAATGTCTAGAATCATGAACTAGGATTCACTGTCCCTATGATAGACTGTGTTAGAATGTCTTAAATCCTTAACTAGGTTTCACTGTCACTATCTCACACTGTGTCGGAATATCCATTTGCTGTTTCTACTGTTCACTGTGTAAGATGTCTGAAACCATTAACTGAGATTCACTGTTCCTATGATAGACTGTGATAGAATGTCTGAAATCCCTAAGCAAAATTCACTGTTTCTATTGCTCACTGGGTTAGAATGTCTGAAATCCTTAGCTAAGATTCACTGTTTCTGTAATCCTTAACTGAGATTCACTCTTTCTATTGTTCACTGTCTTAAAATGTGTGAAATTCTGAACTAAGATTCACTGACTCTATCATTTACAGGGTCAGAATATCTAAACTCTTTAACTCAGACCCACCGCTCCTATGAAAGATGCTGTTAGAATGTGTGAAGTTCTTAACTATGATACACTTTTTTTCTATTTGTTGACTGTGTGTTAAAATGTTTGAAATCCTTAACCCTTGATGGAATGCATGTCACTCAAAGATGACAGTGTCGTCATGATACATCCATGCAGCCAAGGTGAATAATCTGCAGGGGGCTGCATTGATGGATTATACAGTTTCTTAAGGAGTGTCTCAAGCCCATAGTGTTGGCATGATGCTTGAATGCAGCACTGCCATCGTACTCGCCATGGTTATAAATATTCATAGATCATGACGACTATTGCATGAGGCATTCATACATTATGCAGCCCCTAAAGGGTAAACAAAGATTCACTGGGTTGGAATATCTAGAATCATTAACTAGGATTCACTGTTCCTTAGATAAACTTTGTTAGAATGTCTGAAATCTTTGACTAAGATTCATTGATTCTATTGTTCACAGAGATAGAATATCTGGAATCTTTAACCAAGATTCACTGTTTCTATCGTTCACTAAGTTAGAATGTCTAGAATCGTTAACTGGAATACATTGTTCTCTTGATAAACTCTGTAATCCTCAATCAAGATTCACTGTTTCTATTGTTCACTGTGTAAGATGTCTGAAATCCTTCACTAAGATTCACTGTCCCTGTGATAGACTGTGATAGAATATCTGAAATCCTTAAGCAAGATTAATGGGTTGTATCACTCACTGAGATAAAATGTCTGAAATCTTTAACTGAGATTCATTGCTCCTATGATAGACTGTAAGAATGTCTCAAATCATTAACCAAGATTCACCGTTTCTATGGTTCACTGAGTTAGAATGTCTAAAATAGTTAACTGGAATTCACTGTTCCTTTGATA
>CANHQG010000146.1:0-42500 GCA_947462335.1 Harmothoe impar
TAGCATATACTGGTCTAGTTTACACAGACAGTGACAGTGCTGTCAGTAGGGTTATACCAGGGGGGTAGGTCTGGTAGCATATACTGGTCTAGTTTACACAGACAGTGACAGTACTGTCAGTAAGGTTATACCAGGGGGGTAGGTCTGGTAGCATATACTGGTCTAGGTTTACACAGACAGTGACAGTACTGTCAGTAGGGTTACACCAGGGGGGTAGGTCCTGGTAGCATATACTGGTCTAGTTTACACAGACAGTGACAGTACTGTCAGTAGGGTTACACCAGGGGGGTAGGTCTGGTAGCATATACTGGTCGAGTTTACACAGACAGTGACAGTACTGTGAGTAGGGTTATACCAGGGGGGGTAGGTTCTGGTAGCATATACTGGTCTAGTTTACACAGACAGTGACAGTACTGTGAGTAGGGTTATACCAGGGGGGTAGGTCTGGTAGCATATACTGGTCGAGTTTACACAGACAGTGACAGTACTGTGAGTAGGGTTGATACCAGGGGGGTAGGTCTGGTAGCATATACTGGTCGAGTTTTACACAGACAGTGACAGTACTGTGAGTAGGGTTATACCAGGGGGGTAGGTCTGGTAGCATATACTGGTCTAGTTTACACCCCGCCCAGAGGCTGTAGGTCTAATCATGTCTAACAGGTTGTGTGCATGACTGGAGTCTGGTAACAGTAGTAGTATATAAAAGGGGACCCCCCCCCCCCCACACACACACACCCACACCCCTACTACACAGGCCGCCTGACGGCTACACCTGTCTGTGTGAAGTAGGTCACACAGGTGAGTGGGGTGGGAGGGGGGGGGGGGGATGTATGCCTAGAGGGGTGTGTGGGGGGAGGGGGGGGGGTTATTGACCTAGATGGCCCACAGGTGAGTCAGAGGTTCCACACCAGCACCCACAACCCTAACTACTACCACCCCCCCCCCCCACACCACACACACACCCCTCCCCCCCCCCACACACACACACCTAGACACAGAACCCATACCCTGAGTGGTACCTAGTACACCCCCCCCCCACACACACACACCTAGACACAGAACCCATACCCTGAGTGGTACCTAGTACACCCCCCCCCCCCACACACACACACCTAGACACAGAACCCATACCCTGAGTGGTACCTAGTACACCCCCCCCCCCACACACACACACCTAGACACAGAACCCATACCCTGAGTGGTACCTAGTACACCCCCCCCCCCCCCACACACACACACACCCAGACACAGAACCCATACCCTGAGTGGTACCTAGTACACCCCCCCCCCACACACACACACACAGACACAGAACCTATACCCTGAGTGGTACCTAGTACACCCCCCCCCCCACACACACACACCCAGACACAGAACCCATACCCTGAGTGGTACCTAGTACACCCCCCCCCCCACACACACACACACCTAGACACAGAACCCATACCCTGAGTGGTACCTAGTACACCCCCCACACACACACACACACCCCAGACACAGAACCCATACCCTGAGTGGTACCTAGTACACCCCCCCCCCCCCACACACACACAGACACAGAACCCATACCCTGAGTGGTACCTAGTACACCCCCCCCCCACACACACACCCAGACACAGAACCCATACCCTGAGTGGTACCTAGTACACCCCCCCCCACACACACACACCCAGACACAGAACCTATACCCTGAGTGGTACACCCCCCCTCCCAACACACCTAGACACAGAACCCATACCCTGAGTGGTAGTACCCCCCCCCCCCCCACACCAAACATACCACACCCTTATACCTGAACCTCACACAGATATTACCGCCCTGCTCCCTCACACGACACATGAACATGTCACTGTGTATAGTGCCACCCCCCCCCGATACACGCACAGCGGTACACTACTACCGGTAATATGAAGATCTGGCACGAATACACCCCCCCCCCCCCACACACACACCCACAGTATGTGTAATTGGCATCAGTGTACCCAGACCTATGCCTGCCCTGTACCTGACACACATAGTGACCCCCCCCCCTCCCCACCCCCCAGTATGTCAGTGTATTATTGAGCTACTACATGTAGTGTTACAACCTGCAATACTCCTGTCTCCTTACTGTGTCTGCTGAGTGCCAATAATAAGCACGCTGTACAGCAATAAGCGTTGTGTCCTCATGTGAGACCTGTCCCCACGTCCATATTACCGTACTAATAACACCCCCTCACCCCCCTAACCCGGCCGTGTCACCTTAGTGTAAACCCCCGTGCCCCTCGTGTAGACGCGGTATTAATGACGCCATGTCAGATTACGGCACACACGTAACGCACGGTGGCATGTTAACTGGAGATGTAAACCTGTAATGATAAAATCTGCTCACAGCGGCACGTCGGTACTAAAAGTCAAAGTACAAAGCGCCCAATCATGTGGAGCAGCGAGGCCCAAAAAAAAAAAGAAGGTTGTATTCAGGTAACATAGCCATGATAATATGTACTTAGTAGGTTGCTTCTTTATTTTGCCAATTTAGTTTAAGGATTAGGAGAGGAAATTTACCCCCCAAAAAAAAACTGAAAATAATTGTTTTAGTAAAATTTCAAAATTAACTTCCAAAAGAGTGAAAGAAATTAGGGTAGGCACAGAAATATAGGGTAGGTTCGGATACCTGAACACAAATTCTTTTTCCGCCTGATCTAATGCTGCAGTAGTCGGGGCCGTAGTCTGCGGTATAGTACTACTGCTTGATGAGCGACATTAGTAACGAGCCACTTACGTCTGATTACTGCATTTATGACACAACTCAGTACCGTGACTTGTGAAGCTGTACACTCATAACGTGCACTCCCCGTGTGTGTAATGAGGACATCACTCCACGCCTCGCTGCCTCATTCTACACCCACAGCCGGCTCATTACAACCAGCAGGTAACAACCAGTGCTGTAGCATCTACACCCACAGCCGGCTCATTACAACCAGCACATAACAACCAGTGCTGTAGCATCTACACCCACAGCCGGCTCATTACAACCAGCACATAACAACCAGTGCTGTAGCATCTACACCCACAGCCGGCTCATTACAACCAGCAGGTAACAACCAGTGCTGTAGCATCTACACCCACAGCCGGCTCATTACAACCAGCACGTAACAACCAGTGCTGTAGCATCTACACCCACAGCCGGCTCATTACAACCAGCACATAACAACCAGTGCTGTAGCATCTACACCCACAGCCGGCTCATTACAACCAGCACATAACAACCAGTGCTGTAGCATCTACACCCACAGCCGGCTCATTACAACCAGCACGTAACAACCAGTGCTGTAGCATCTACACCCACAGCCGGCTCATTACAACCAGCAGGTAACAACCAGTGCTGCATCATTCTACACCCACAGCCGGCTCATTACAACCAGCACGTAACAACCAGTGCTGCATCATTCTACACCCACAGCCGGCTCATTACAACCAGCAGGTAACAACCAGTGCTGCATCATTCTACACCCACAGCCGGCTCATTACAACCAGCAGGTAACAACCAGTGCTGCATCATTCTACACCCACAGCCGGCTCATTACAACCAGCACGTAACAACCAGTGCTGCATCATTCTACACCCACAGCCGGCTCATTACAACCAGCAGGTAACAACCAGTGCTGCATCATCCTACACCCACAGCCGGCTCATTACAACCAGCACGTAACAACCAGTGCTGCATCATTCTACACCCACAGCCGGCTCATTACCCCTAAGGGGGGGGGGGGGGGGTTTCCGCGCGGAGGGGGCAACATTTTTTACACCACCCCTTTAGGGTAGAAAATCGGCGCGCGGGCCCTTTGAAGCATGATAACGCGTGGGCTTTTTGGCTCAAAACAGGTTACATTTTTTTGCCCCCCCCCCTCCCGCAAGAGGGGTCTAAATTTTTTTCACCCTCCCCTGGTCAAGGGACCCAAATTCACCTCCCCCCCCTCCCCCGTTGTTAAAAAGATGATCACTCCCTAAACCAGCATGTAACAACCCTGTGCGGCTTACAGCATTTGCCCAAAGCTGGTGGCAGCTTATTCATGAGCTATTGCCAGTAGAGTACAATACTGAATTAGCCATTTTTAGACCCCTTGTGTGAAGTATAGGATTTCTGCAAACACAGGGTGCAGAGTATGTGGAGTTTTACAGTGGACCAGAAATATCTGGCATTCACTGCGGACAGTAAACCCAGATAGGAATCTTAGTGTGAGTGTGTGTGCCAGTAAAGGTACAGCCATACACACAGACATCAGGGTATGTGACTATGGGTGGGTTTATCCACCCTCTGTGTGTGTGTGTGTGTAGGGTAGCAGGTCTGTGTGAACTAAGCTGGATTATGGGCTGTATGGGGCAGGTATTGTGATGCACACAGCTGTATGGGGCAGGTAGTGTGACTGTATAGAGATGTGTGCACACTGTCTGACCACCCCCAGCCTGTGTCAGTATGTGAACCACCTCCACCACCCTTACTGCAGGTCTGTAGGGGGGCACTGTGTTACACCATACACCTACAGGGGGCACTGTACACCTCTGGACACATCCTAGAGCTGGTTATGACCTGCCCCCCCCCCCCATACACACACTGCAGCCACAAGTAATAATAACCCTGTGTGGCTTTATATAGGATGTCCTTGCACTGAGTGCGGCTTTTACACGCTGGGCTGAACAGAAGTTTTACAGTAGATTATTAAGTTTGTGTGAGGGTGAGTCAGTCAGTAAGTGGAGCTGGTCTGGGTCTGATCTCCCTCCAGCTGTAGCACAACTCCAGCTGCAGCACAACTCCAGCTGCAGCACAACTCCAGCTGCAGCACAACTCCAGCTGCAGCACAACTCCAGCTGCAGCACAACTCCAGCTGCAGCACAACTCCAGCTGCAGCACAACTCCAGCTGCAGCACAACTCCAGCTGCAGCACAACTCCAGCTGCAGCACAACTCCAGCTGCAGCACAACTCCAGCTGCAGCACAACTCCAGCTGCAGCACAACTCCAGCTGCAGCACAACTCCAGCTGTAGCACAACTCCAGCTGCAGCACAACTCCAGCTGCAGCACAACTCCAGCTGCAGCACAACTCCAGCTGCAGCACAACTCCAGCTGCAGCACAACTCCAGCTGCAGCACAACTCCAGCTGCAGCACAACTCCAGCTGCAGCACAACTCCAGCTGCAGCACAACTCCAGCTGCAGCACACAGCATGACTCAGTCTGTGTGTACTCTGTGTGGGGGGGGGGGGGGGGGGGGGGGAGGGGGGGAGTGTTGTTATTGACTGTCCAGCTGTGGCAGCAGCAGCTTCTGTATCTGTCACTCACCACTCACCTCCCTGCTCTCACAACAACCAGACCCTGCAGCTCACAAGGTCACCACCTCAGTGTGACCCTGTACACAGGGCAGCTCACAAGGTCACCACCTCAGTGTGACCCTGTACACAGAGCAGCTCACAAGGTCACAGCCTCAGTGTGACCCTGCACACAGGGCAGCTCACAAGGTCACAGCCTCAGTGTGACCCTGTACACAGAGCAGCTCACAAGGTCACCACCTCAGTGTGACCCTGTACACAGGGCAGCTCACAAGGTCACCACCTCAGTGTGACCCTGTACACAGAGCAGCTCACAAGGTCACCACCTCAGTGTGACCCTGCACACAGGGCAGCTCACAAGGTCACCACCTCAGTGTGACCCTGTACACAGGGCAGCTCACAAGGTCACCACCTCAGTGTGACCCTGCACACAGAGCAGCTCACAAGGTCACCGCCTCAGTGTGACCCTGTACACAGAGCAGCTCACAAGGTCACAGCCTCAGTGTGACCCTGTACACAGAGCAGCTCACAAGGTCACCGCCTCAGTGTGACCCTGTACACAGAGCAGCTCACAAGGTCACCACCTCAGTGTGACCCTGTACACAGAGCAGCTCACAAGGTCACCACCTCAGTGTGACCCTGTACACAGAGCAGCTCACAAGGTCACAGCCTCAGTGTGACCCTGTACACAGAGCAGCTCACAAGGTCACCACCTCAGTGTGACCCTGTACACAGAGCAGCTCACAAGGTCACCACCTCAGTGTGACCCTGTACACAGAGCAGCTCACAAGGTCACAGCCTCAGTGTGACCCTGTACACAGAGCAGCTCACAAGGTCACAGCCTCAGTGTGACCCTGTACACAGAGCAGTAGTCAGGGCAGCTCACAAGGTCACCACCTCAGTGTGACCCTGTACACAGAGCAGCTCACAAGGTCACCACCTCAGTGTGACCCTGTACACAGAGCAGCTCACAAGGTCACCACCTCAGTGTGACCCTGTACACAGAGCAGCTCACAAGGTCACAGCCTCAGTGTGACCCTGTACACAGAGCAGTAGTCAGGGCAGCTCACAAGGTCACCACCTCAGTGTGACCCTGTACACAGAGCAGCTCACAAGGTCACCACCTCAGTGTGACCCTGGACACAGGGCAGCTCACAAGGTCACAGCCTCAGTGTGACCTTGTACACAGGGCAGCTCACAAGGTCACCACCTCAGTGTGACCCTGTACACAGAGCAGCTCACAAGGTCACCACCTCAGTGTGACCCTGGACACAGGGCAGCTCACAAGGTCACCACCTCAGTGTGACCCTGTACACAGAGCAGCTCACAAGGTCACCACCTCAGTGTGACCCTGTACACAGAGCAGCTCACAAGGTCACCACCTCAGTGTGACCCTGGACACAGGGCAGCTCACAAGGTCACCACCTCAGTGTGACCCTGGACACAGGGCAGCTCACAAGGTCACAAGACTGTACACAGGGCAGCTCCCACCTCGCTGTGTTTCGCTCTGTAACGTCCAGGTTCAACTCATGGGTTATTTGCCCATCGTACCCTCAGTGAGAGTTACAGGAGGGTGTGGCTTACATGCGACATGCAGGAGATAAGCGTAATACAGTACCACTGCCTAATGCAGTTGAAAATAAAGTGTAACGGGACAGAAAACGATTTTGGGGTTTTTGCTGCCAAAAAAAAGAGGCAGACTTCCCAAAACTCGACCTACCAACCCTATTTTTTGGGGCAATGTCACCTGAACACAACTTCTTATTTTAAGGCCTGAGTTTGGTGTATGGGTAATAGATGAGATGCAGGTTATACATGGGAATACCCGGGAGTTATTTTCAGCATGTTACCAGACAGACATGTCTGTTGGGCTTTACTGTGATGCTGTTGGTGGTGGATGGTCAGATGGTGGCGCATGGCACTAATTAGTGTCAGGTGTCTGTCTGCTGGTACTGGGCGACCAGGGGAGGCGGCGGTTACCTTGGCAACCGTAGTTACGCTGACCAACTCGGCGCTACACTAGGTCACAGTGCCACACGGTGAGGGTCTGCTATCTACACCTGCCTGACCTACCCTGCCCTCATACAACCTACAGCTTAACCTGCCCTCATACAAGACATGTGGTTATTCCACATGAACAAGGCATGTGGTTATTCAACATGAACAAGGCATGTGGTTATTCAACATGAACAAGGCATGTGGTTATTCAACATGAACAAGACATGTGGTTATTCAACATGAACAAGGCATGTGGTTATTCAACATGAACAAGGCATGTGGTTATTCAACATGAACAAGACTTGTGGTTATTCAACATGAACAAGGCATGTGGTTATTCAACATGAACAAGGCATGTGGTTTTTTCAGAGCCTGCGCTTAAATAGGCCACCATGGCTTGGCAGTATGTATACATATACTGTATAGTCTACCGTAAAACCGTGCATATAGGTCTTGGATAGTATGCTAGTCTGATCACAAGTGCTGCTTATAGGATATGGACAAAGTCAGGGTGCTGCTTATATGCGATTTTAAAAAATTTGTATACTGCAGTACTAAAATTACCATAACCAAACCCCTTCTGTGGCTTATATTATTTGAAAAAAGCCTTGCAACCTATACATGAATTATGTGTACGCGTAAATTTTTACGGTACTGATTTTGGAGGAATGTTGTGCATACAACGCTACTTTGATCACAATAAGTAAAAGCAATTTGAGTCAGTTCCCAACACACTGCAGTGAGTAGTGCTGCTGACTGTTAACCGCTACCACTACAGTATCTACTACAGCAGGGGCGGAATGTTGTTGGTCCAAGTACTTAGAGATTACCATCTAACCCCCCCCCCCTGCTTCTACCCCTGTTACAGTGTAGGTAACCCGACCTACAGCCACTCACCCAGGGTCATAAAGGCCGGTATATAGCCTACTATAGGCTGCCATACAGCCTACTATAGGCCGGTATATAGCCTACTATAGGCTGCCATATAGCCTATTATAGGCTGCCATACAGCCTACTATAGGCTGCCATAAAGCCTACTATAGGCCGGTATACAGCCTACTATAGGCTGCCATACAGCCTACTATAGGCTGCCATACAGCCTACTATAGGCTGCCATATAGCCTACTATAGGCTGCCATATAGCCTACTATAGGCTGCCATATAGCCTACTATAGGCTGCCATACAGCCTACTATAGGCTGCCATACAGCCTACTATAGGCTGGCATACAGCCTACTATAGGCTGCCATACAGCCTACTATAGGCCGCCATACAGCCTACTATAGGCCGCCATACAGCCTACTATAGGCTGCCATATAGCCTACTATAGGCCGCCATACAGCCTACTATAGGCTGCCATATAGCCTACTATAGGCTGCCATACAGCCTACTATAGGCTGCCATACAGCCTACTATAGGCTGCCATATAGCCTACTATAGGCCGGGATACAGCCTACTATAGGCTGCCATACAGCCTACTATAGGCTGCCATACAGCCTACTATAGGCTGCCATACAGCCTACTATAGGCTGCCATACAGCCTACTATAGGCTGCCATACAGCCTACTATAGGCTGCCATACAGCCTACTATAGGCTGCCATACAGCCTACTATAGGCCACCATACAGCCTACTATAGGCTGCCATACAGCCTACTATAGGCTGCCATATAGCCTACTATAGGCTGCCATACAGCCTACTATAGGCTGCCATACAGCCTACTATAGGCTGCCATACAGCCTACTATAGGCTGCCATACAGCCTACTATAGGCTGCCATACAGCCTACTATAGGCTGCCATACAGCCTACTATAGACCGGTATACAGCCTACTATAGGCTGCCATACAGCCTACTATAGGCTGCCATATAGCCTACTATAGGCCGGTATACAGCCTACTATAGGCTGCCATACAGCCTACTATAGGCTGCCATATAGCCTACTATAGGCCGGTATACAGCCTACTATAGGCTGCCATATAGCCTACTATAGGCTGCCATATAGCCTACTATAGGCCGGTATACAGCCTACTATAGGCTGCCATACAGCCTACTATAGGCCGCCATATAGCCTACTATAGGCCGCCATACAGCCTACTATAGGCCGCCATATAGCCTACTATAGGCCGCCATATAGCCTACTATAGGCCGGTATACAGCCTACTATAGGCCGCCATATAGCCTACTATAGGCCGGTATACAGCCTACTATAGGCTGCCATACAGCCTACTATAGGCTGCCATACAGCCTACTATAGGCTGCCATACAGCCTACTATAGGCTGCCATATAGCCTACTATAGGCTGCCATATAGCCTACTATAGGCCGCCATACAGCCTACTATAGGCCGCCATACAGCCTACTATAGGCTGCCATACAACCTACTATAGGCTGCCATATAGCCTACTATAGGCCGGTATACAGCCTACTATAGGCTGCCATACAGCCTACTATAGGCTGCCATATAGCCTACTATAGGCCGGTATACAGCCTACTATAGGCTGCCATACAGCCTACTATAGGCTGCCATATAGCCTACTATAGGCTGGCATACAGCCTACTATAGGCTGCCATATAGCCTACTATAGGCCGCCATATAACCTACTATAGGCTGCCATATAGCCTACTATAGGCTGCCATATAGCCTACTATAGGCTGCCATACAGCCTACTATAGGCCGGTATACAGCCTACTATAGGCCGCCATATAGCCTACTATAGCTTTTACAGAGTAAGGTAGGAGATAGGAGGCTGGTGTGTGCCTGGTGATCTGGGACAGGCTGTGTAGATGGACACACACCAGACACTTACAGACAGAGGTAGACCTACCCTACACACACCAGACACTTACAGACAGAGGTAGACCTACCCTGCAGTACAACAGGCAGTCCTATGAATGGTGTTGTTTTTAGTTCAATGCGCCTGGGTACCATCAACATCTATCAGTATACACCCTCTGTAGGCCACAGCCAACATCTAGTGTTAGCTTCTCCTAGCTCTAGTGGGAAATGTCCTGTGTTTGAATTATAATAGCATTGGACGAATGCATACAGTGCTCGTTATTACCGTAAATTCTCGCGTATAACCTGCATCTTGCATACTTTGAAAGTATGTATATCCATGGGTATACATTTTCGAGGAAGAGTGAAAATCATCAAATGCGCGGGTGTTTATTCCATACTTAGGCATTAAACTATTTTGTGGATTTTTCATTTCCACGAATATAGCGAAGATATATACCAGTCTAGCTCGGGACATCGTGTCACCGCACTTAAGTAAGACTTAGAAATCGCATAACCCACACTGAAGGATTGTTTTACTTCTGAAAGTATCTCAGTTTCAGTATGAGTTGTTATTACATTATATAATGGGTCGCCTCTAACACGATTGCTCTTTTGGTGACACACTATGTCAGTACTGCCACTGTGTGTGTGTGTGGGGGGGGGGGGGGGGAACTGTGGTCATGATTCAGGAATTTAGATTGAGGAATGTAGAGTGACACCTGCACTGCTACAGGCAGGGTGTCATGTTTACCTGTGGGTCAGTGGGAGTCACGTGACGTCACCTGTAGTACACCAGTCACTGACACGGGGTGAATGAATCCAGGAATGGGGGCGGAGGAAATTATGACACTTCAAGTGCCATTTGACTTGTGACCTATTAAGCTCGGGCTGCACATTCCTATTTCCAGTTCAAATGCAATGACATGAATGATTCATGAATGTGGATTCACCTGAGTGTCACCTGTACACTAACACAGTGCACTACTGTAGTGTAGGCTACACACCTGTACACTGGGTGTATTAGCCTAATAAGGGATGTGTATGGGGGACGGTACCTAGAGTACTGCGGATTACAGCCCATATTCCTGGAGTTATTTCTGGGCACATTCCTGCACTGACCACACAGCGGGGGTGGAGGGGGGGGGGGGGGAGGTGACAGGTGCGTGAGGGCTGGGGAGGGGTCCCACGGAGGGGATTCCCCGCCCTCCTTGTCCAAATAAACACCCGTCCCTGCCCCCTGCACCCCCCGGCCCCCCGCCTGACCCTCCCCCGGCCCGGGGCAGCCGACGGCTACAAAGTCTCCATATGTTTAAATCTGACACAGAACGCGCAGCTCTCTTACTGTTTTACGTGCCCAGGTTTGGATCCTGTGGGCGCCGCCATGTTGGAATTTGAGGCCGTGGCCCCCGCCCCAAGTTTACACCCCTCAGAACTTTTTACCTGGAGTGTGGGGGAGTTTTGGGGACATGGCGGGCACGGAGAGCCTCCGCCCTGGCCGTCACGACAGTTATTGACACTTGTTTTACTTGTAAGAAGCTACAACTGACCTCATTCGGCGTGCTCAGTTCAAACAGATCCCAGCGATGGTCGTTCCACTCCTTGATTTTGTCGGTGAGCCGTTGTCGCTCCTCCTCCCGAGCCCTGGCCGCCAAGGCCGCCTTCCCCGCCATGGCCGCGTCTCAAGTCACCAGTACTCCACTCTCTTAGTTCATCTCTGAATATCCGCGATAAGAAACGGCGTTAATCCTCTCTGACGGCCGCTAAAACACTCGGGGAAAGTCGACACAAACTTCTGCCGCAGCTAAATCCACCATTAACTGGAGACGGTCTGCGCAGGCGCCGTGACCCGCGGATATGTAAATGAGCGGGTCAGGGGTCACGTGGACGCAGGGTGCGACGTGCAGATTGCTGAACGCTTGCCGCGTGAAGCCGTGCACAGCCACACAACAGCCGACCACCGACATACTGCAGTCTACGGTAGGATAATAAGCCATGGCATGGACCTGTGCCGGCTTACGCCTGTATTTTGAAAACTATGTCCATGGTGGGGGTTATTTCTTCTCTTTCATTTTAAAAGAAAAATGGTTTGACCGCAACCCCCCC
Source organism: Harmothoe impar (assembly GCA_947462335.1). NCBI lineage: Eukaryota > Metazoa > Annelida > Polychaeta > Phyllodocida > Polynoidae > Harmothoe > Harmothoe impar. The sequence goes on from CANHQG010000146.1 coordinate 12,183, forward strand.
TCCCCCCCCCCCCCCACAAAAAGAATCCACAAGGAGTGTTTATTTATTATTTACAGGGGGGGTGGTGGGTTTGGGGGGGCGTAAAAATTTCCGACCTCTCCTGAGGGTGGGGGTGTAAAAAATTCTGACCCCTCTCGAGGGGGGGGGGCGTAATAATTTAAGCCCCTTTTAAGCAAAAAAGCCCGCATGTTACTATAGTTCAAAGGGGGGGGACCGAACATTTTTCGCCGCCTTCGACAAGGAGGGTGCAAAATGTTCCACATGCTCTCGAGGGGGGGAGCTTAAAAAAATGTCGCCCCTCCGCGCGAAATCTCACCACCCCCCCCCCCCTGTGATTGATAAATGAACACTCCCTAATAGGGCCGAGTTTTTTTGTTTTTTTTTGTGGCCTTTTTTCTGATTGATAGCCAGATTTGGGAGTTTGCAAAAAAGTTTCCATCAAGAAAAAAAAAAGCTGCTCACTCCACTTGATTCAAGGTTTATAAATCCACAAGACAAAAAAAAATAGAAAAAAAATATGTAGGCCTATATATTTCGCTCGCTCACAGTCACACCATTTTTTCAAAATGAAAATCCGTAGACCAACTTGTGTGTTTTGGTGTGGCCTATTAAAAGTACAATAATAAGTCGGCGTGGGTCGGCCTATGCAAATAGACCTGACATCTGGTGGATAGTTTGTACACTACAATGTATAGACATTAATGTACTTTAAGTTACAATTTAGAGCAGGGAAGGGGGGCAGGACAGGGCAGGGGCAGGCAGAGCAGGGGGAGGCAGGGAAGGGTAGGGGAGGCAGGGCAGGGGGAATCAGGGGAGGGGCAGGCAGGGCAGGGGCAGGTAGGGCAGGGGGAGGCAGGGAAGGGTAGGGGGAGGCAGGGGAGGGGCAGGCAGGGCAGGGGCAGGTAGGACAGGGGGAGGCAGGGCAGGGGCAGAGGGAGGGAGGCAGGGCAGGAGCAGGCAGGGCAGGACAGGGGAGGCAGGGAAAGGGGAGGGGCAGACAGGAAAGGGGGAGGGCCAGGCAGGGAAGGGGCAGGCAGTCAAGGGCAGGGGGAGGCAGGGAAGGGGGAGGCAGGACAGGAGGCAGGGCAGGGTAGGGGGAGGCAGAGCAAGGGGCAGGGCAGGGGAGGCAGGGCAGGGCAGGGGGAGGCAGGGCAAGGGGCAGGGGAGGGGAGGGCGGGGGAGGCAGAGCAAGGGGCAGGGTAGGGGAGGCAGGGCAGGGGGAGGCAGGGCAGGGCAGGGGGAGGCAGAGCAAGGGGCAGGGGAGGCAGGGCTGGGGGAGGCAGAGCAGGACAGGGGGAGGCAGGGCAGGGGCAGGCAGAGCAGGGCAGGGGCAAACAGGGCAGGGGCAGGCAGAGCAGGGCAGGGGCAAACAGGGCAGGGGCAGGCAGGACAGAGTCAGGCAGGGCAGGGGCAGGCAGGGCAGGGGCAGGCAGGGCAGGGGCAGGCACCAGTGAGGCACAGAATGATTAACAGGGACCACATCAGGACACCTGAGTGCCCGCTCCCAGTGCTACAGGTATGTTAGACCCAGCCCCTGTGTATGTGTATAGTCCCAGGCCCAGCTCTGCTACAGGTAGCATGAATAATGCAGCTACATCTAGGCCTATAACCAGAAGTAGGTCATGTCCCTCAGGTCACTGAACCAGATCAAACAAGCAGTCAGGTGACCTGATATGTTCATGTGACTCCATGTTTGGCCATACACAGTGCTAGATACCACCATGGCAGTGCTGAGGGTGTATTGGGTGTTTCTGTGTCTGGTGTCTCTTCTACCCCAGACCCAGGCCCAGTACCAGCCAACCTGGGAGTCCCTAGACTCCCGGCCTCTCCCCTCCTGGTACGATGACAGCAAGTTTGGCATCTTCATGCACTGGGGGGTGTACTCAGTGCCTGGGTTCGGGTCCGAGTGGTTCTGGAATTACTGGAGGACTGGAGTCAAGGCCTATGTGGAGTTTATGCAGAAGAACTACCCTCCTAACTTCACCTACGCTGACTTTGCGCCAGACTTCAAAGCTGAGTTCTTTAACCCTGACGCGTGGGCGGATCTACTACAAGCCTCTGGGGCAAAGTAAGGCAGTGTGTCTTCTATAATGTGTTAAAATAGTCACTTTACGTCAGGTTATCTTCATAAAATAGTCATATATTAGGATAGGGTGTCTTTATAAGATAGTCATATATTTGGATAGGGTTCCATATTAAAGTCCAGAGCAAAATATATGATAAAATTCAACCATAGTAAAACCTGTTTACAGCCACATAAGTTCAGCACTTGGTTGGTGGGTGTGATTTTAACTTATCTTTAGTGTGATAGCTATGGGATAACTGTTATCTAGCAACCAGGAAAATCTACACAATTCAATAGTTGGACTGGAGCTTGCTGATATCCATATCTCAGTGATAAAGTAGGGAAATGCATCCTTATAAGATGACCATATATATATGTATAAATATATATATATATATATATATATATATATATATATATATATATATATATATATATATAGAGAGAGAGAGAGAGAGAGAGAGAGAGAGAGAGAGAGATTAGGGCTGCATACATTTATCAAATAGCTTCATAATAATAAAGGCCTCTCTCAGGCAGAGCAAAATAAAATGTAGTCAGTAAAATTACAGTTGCATCTCAGCTGCTTTAACTACACCAGAAGTAGGACATGTCCCTCAGGTCACTGAACCAGATCAAACAAGCAGTCATGTGACATGGGGTGTGGTCATGTGACTCCATGTTTGACCTACCCTGAGACAGTGCCCAGGTGCATACATCCCCCTGGACTCATGCTGCACAGGGTGGATGTCTTTATTGATGTTAACCAACTTATGTAGCACGGGGAACCTCTATGGAGAACCAGTCTAAGGGTAGATGGAATTGGTGTATATCTACTGATCTACTGTAAACGTACATATTTTTGCTGCTATAAATTTTCGCAGATTTGCTTTAAAGTACAATTTCGCTGGGATTTGAATTCGCTGATTGTGACACATTACAGTTATATTGCTATAGTAGATAAATTTTCGCTCTCTACATATTTTCGCAAAAATGTGCACAGTGCAAAATAAAATACGTTTACAGTATATGAAACACAAACAAGTCACATTCAGAAGTGGCAGGCATTTTGGCACAGCCAAGAAGAGGCATGAGAGATAAGTGGCGGCTATGTTAGTTTTGAATGAGGTCAGTGTAGGCATACAGAATGTGTCACGCTCCACTGAGGGACGCCACCTGAGTATACATGAGGCCCATGATAGATAGACAGACTAATGTGTGGCCATACACAGTACTGGGTAGCACCATGGCAGTGCTGAGGGTGTGCTGTGTATTCCTGTGTCTGCTGGTTGTAGCCCTTCTACCCCAGACCCAGGCCCAGTACCAGCCCACCTGGGAGTCCCTGGACGCCCGGCCTCTCCCCTCCTGGTACGATGACAGCAAGTTTGGCATCTTCATGCACTGGGGGGTGTATTCAGTGCCCGGGTTCGGGTCCGAGTCTGGGTCTGGGTCTGCATGGTTTTGGAATTACTGGAAAAACGGGGTGAAGGCCTATGTGGAGTTTATGCAGAAGAACTACCCTCCTAACTTCACCTACGCTGACTTTGCGCCAGACTTCAAAGCTGAGTTCTTTAACCCTGACGCGTGGGCGGATCTACTACAGGCCTCTGGGGCAAAGTAAGGCAGTGTTTACCTCTTTTGTTTTAGCCCCTTAATACAGGTTTAGCATGTCTTATATTTGACATGCGCTACAATCATTGGAAGAACATGTGCAACAGGTGACATGGTATAAGGCGCTTCTCAAATTCACCAGGTTCTGATAGGCGACATGAGATATGGAGATTTAAGTGCAGTGGCAGGGGCATTTCTTAAATTCAACATGGGATCTCCCCATCTACTGCCACAGTTGAAAACAGTATCTAAATGGGTTACATCAACTTTATTATTACATTTTTTTGCATTTCTTATACATTTTGTTAACATGTATGTAGCAGGTTATGATATTCAAGGAGAGTACATCCCTGTAGGCTCTGTCCTATGTAGTGCTGCCACCAGTGTTTGCTCAGTGTACTAAATACCACAACAGCAGGTAAGAGACAACTGTTCAGTGGTAGGCACAGCGATACAGATACAGAATCAATAACCTGATACGTTATGGTTGACCCACTTCAAGGGCTCCCATACATTTGTATCAGGCATAGAAGTGCATACATGGTGTTGGGGAGGGAGGGAAGTCACAGACATTCAACAGCCAGGAGATAGATATTGAAGTAATATTGACTCAGCAGAAGTAGACCATGTCTCAGATAGGTAGTGAGTTATCAATACATTCAAAACCAGGCCAGCCAGTGTTAGTCATGTGATCAGCTATCACCATGTGACTGTTTGTTTGTCCATACACAGACAGACAGCAGCATGGCAGGGTTGAGGCTGGTAGCAGGCTGGCTGCTTCTACTGCTGCTGGTGTTTGTAACTCAGACTGAGGCCCAGTACCAGCCCACCTGGGAGTCCCTGGACGCCCGGCCTCTCCCCTCCTGGTATGATGACAGCAAGTTTGGTGTTTTTATAGTGTGGGGGGTGTATTCAGTGCCTGGGTTCGGGTCCGAGTGGTTCTGGAAATACTGGAGGACTGGAGTCAAGGACTATGTGGAGTTTATGCAGAAGAACTACCCTCCTAACTTCACCTACGCTGACTTTGCGCCAGACTTCAAAGCTGAGCTCTTTAACCCTGATGCGTGGGCGGATCTACTACAGGCCTCTGGGGCAAAGTAAGGGAGTGTGTCTTATATAATGTTTCAAAATAGTCACTTTAGGTCAGGTTATCTTCATATATTTGGGTACACGGTAAAAATGTGTCTATATATATATATATACATATATATATATATATATGTATACACACACACACACACATATGTGCCTCTACACGGGTCCCCACAATTTTGACCGTGTCACCGTGTCGTTTTTTTAGCAAAAGGACCATGTCACTGTGTCGATTTTTATCCCATACCATTAGTATACATTCTTCTTCATGTGTCCATGTCCGTCGATTTTTAAAGGGGCCGTGTCGCCTGTGTCGATTTTTAAAGGGGCCGTGTCGCCGTGTCAATTTTTGCCCATGTAGAGGCACACATACTGTAAATGTAGATATTTTCGCGTGTATAAATTTTCGCGATTTTGCTAAAAAGTGCATTTTCGCGCGTATTTAAATTCGCGAATTTTGGACCATTCTTGTAGTAGGTCTACAGTGTATAAATTTTTGCTCTGTATATATTTTCGCGATTTTGAAAAATCGCGAAAATCGCGAAAATATGTACAGCGCGAAAATATCTACGTTTACAGTATACACACACACAGCTGTAAGGCTTGCTCTGTAGCCATCCTAGAGTGACTTCTACTCATAGACTGGCATCACAAAGTGTCATAATGCATTCTATGATGCTCTCTTAGACTAATTCCTAATGATTAGGCCTGAAGTCTTGATACTAAGATGATATTGCTGATTGGACACAGTACCAAATTGTGCATGGAGACTGGGGTTGGGGGTTTAGGGGTGGGGCGATGAGGGGGTTGGGACTCAGAACTCGAGTCTGAGGACTGGGGTCTGGACTGGGTTCGGGACTGGGTTCGGGACTGGGGTCGGGACTGGGGTCGGGACTGGGGTCGGGACTGGGGTCGGGACTGGGGTCGGGACTGGGGTCGGGACTGCTAACTCCTAACTTCACCTACGCTGACTTTGCGCCAGACTTCAAAGCTGAGCTCTTTAACCCTGACGCGTGGGCGGATCTACTACAGGCCTCTGGGGCAAAGTAAGGGAGTGTGTCTTATATAATGTTTCAAAATAGTCACTTTAGGTCAGGTTATCTTCATATATTTGGGTACACTGTAAAAATGTGTCTATATATATATATATATATATATATATATACACACACACACACACACATATGTGCCTCTACAAGGGTCCCCACATTTTTGACCGTGTCGCCGTGTCGTTTTTTTAGCAAAAGGACCATGTCACTGTGTCGATTTTTATCCCATACCATTAGTATACATTCTTCTTCATGTGTCCATGTCCGTCGATTTTTAAAGGGGCCGTGTCGCCGTGTCGATTTTTGCCCATGTAGAGGCACACATACATAAATGTAGATATTTTCGCATGTATAAATTTTCGCGATTTTGCTAAAAAGTGCATTTTCGCGCGTATTTAAATTCGCGAATTTTGGACCATTCTTGTAGTAGGTCTACAGTGTATAAATTTTTGCTCTGTATATATTTTCGCGATTTTGAAAAATCGCGAAAATCGCGAAAATATGTACAGCGCGAAAATATCTACGTTTACAGTATACACACACACAGCTGTAAGGCTTGCTCTGTAGCCATCCTAGAGTGACTTCTACTCATAGACTGGCATCACAAAGTGTCATAATGCATTCTATGATGCTCTCTTAGACTAATTCCTAATGATTAGGCCTGAAGTCTTGATACTATTAGGTGCACATTTTTTTCAATCAAGGGGGGGGGTATCTGCTTGTATGACGTCACGCCTGGAGGGGGGGTCAAGCAAAAAAGCGTGACATCATTTATGAACGGCCCCTTAAGATGATATTGCTGATTGGACACAGTACCAAATTGTGCATGGAGACTGGGATTGGGGGTTTAGGGGTGGGGCGATGAGGGGGTTGGGACTCAGAACTCGAGTCTGAGGACTGGGGTCGGGACTGGGGTCGGGACTGGGGTCGGGACTGGGGTCGGGACTGGGGTCGGGACTGGGGTCGGGACTGGGGTCGGGACTGGGGTCGGGACTGGGGTCGGGACTGGGGTCGGGACTGGGGTCGGGACTGGGGTCGGGACTGGGGTCGGGACTGGGGTCGGGACTGGGGTCGGGACTCGGGTCGGGACTGGGGTCGGGACTGGGGCTCAGACCTACCACAAGCTTCCCATACACCAGAAGGTACTTGATGAGTCGGAGCAGGCCAAAGTCCGCACTGAGCCGTCTCCTGTGTGTTTTGGGGCGGATCCACCGGTCACAGGCCAAGTTGTTGCCATTCGAGAGAAGAATCCATGGATGAGGTACAATACTGTGAATCCAGTGCTATTTACTGATGAGTCAATGGGATCTTCCATCAACATAAACAACTTCTACATCGCCTGTATCAATAGTGGAGAAAATGATGTAGAATGCTTGGTATTTGACCCTCGTACATTGACTTGGTCAGCCATGGCCCCCATGACGATCCCCCGTGAGGGATGTGGCCTGGTGTACCATGATATGCACCTGTATGCTTTTGGTGGACATGAAAAAAGACAGTTGGAGAACACTGACCGTACTGGTGTGATTGAGAAGTATGACTTTGCCACAAACACTTGGAGTGTCATTGTCAGCAAAATGCCAGTCCCAAGAAAAGACTTTGGAGTTTTCTCAATTGGTGCTTGCCTTTATGTTCCAGGTGATTGGCAAAATGAGGATGAAGATGATTTTTCACAAATGCTACATTGTTTTGATCCACAAACTGGTGAGTGGTCCGATAAAGCTCCATCCCCCGCAGCAGATGGCAGCAACAGGGTAGTTGTTGAGATAGATGGGGAGCAGGTGATAGCTTACATTGATGAAGATATCATGTTACACTACTATAAGCCGTCAGTCGACCAGTGGTTAGTCTATGCCCGCAGTGTGCCCAGCAGATACAGGTTCACTGAATGTGAATGCAACCTGCTTGCCACAGGGAACACTATATACTTAGTTAACTGCTGCAATGTAGAAGGAGAGGTCACCACAGAAGTCTGTGAAAAATGGACATTTGGTGAGAATGGGCTGAGGATTGATGTTGTGACGAGTGGTCCTCGTCCTGAGTGGTGTAAGGGTGCCTGTATAACCCCCTTCTGTGCGCTACTTGCCATACCCTGATATTACCGTGATGGTTCGAGGCATCTTCATGGTGTAGAACCCTCAACAGTTGAAGATTAGACAATATTTGTGTTCAAATGTATCCATGGTATTGAAAAGAAAATCAGAGAAATAACAAAATTCCTAATTTAATGCATAATCATTTAAGGCCACAGCAAAAAGTAATTGGTTGATGGATTATTTTTTGAAAGAAATTTCTTTTATGTCAATGGATTCTGTACATGGCAGTGATTTTTTAAAATAGATTTATTCAACCTTTAACAAGTTAACCCAAAGCAAGAAAAAAGATTGTTGCAAAAGTGAGGTGAGCAATTCTATTTTTTTTTAAAGGAAAGTTTCCATTTTCGAAATCTATTGACTACTTTTTTGGGGTCTGGCCTAAGATGTACGTAAGAAAACCCTATGTTAATGCACTATCATGTATGCAGTGAGCATCAGCAGGGCCAAATGACTGGTGTAGAGGAAAGCTCGCGTGTGTGCAGTTCTTGCATGTACGACCAGTGTTGACTTGGTGAAGATGCAGGCGAGACCTATCCTGGTGCCTGTGTGTGAAGGGCACTTGGTTGTAAGCCTCCATGATGCACATTGGCTGTACAAGTGGCATGTGTTACCCACCATGAGAAGCCGTATACAAACCCAGTGACAGAATATTGAACAGCCAAGTGTCTGGCAATTTAGTTTTCAATTTATGATGTTGAGGTAATCTGAAAGACATATCAGAGGAAATCTAAACTGGATACCATATTAAATTGCCTATTTGTGGAGCATAAGATATCCAAAGTTATGGTCAGAACAATATGTACACTCCCTATTTGATTAACACCAACATAAATTCATCATTAGGGTTGAGGGTGTGAAAAAGACTTATCTGTAGTGTGATAAGGTATGGGCTATCTGTTATCTAGCAACAAGGAAAATCTGCACAATTCAATAGTTGGAACCGGAGATTGCCAATATTCACATCTTAGTGATCAAGTAGGGAAATGTGTCATTATAAAATGACCATATCTATATATCTATGCATATAAACACACACACATACATAAGTACACACACACACACACACACATATACATCAGGGCAGCATATATTTATGAAATAGGTTCATAATAAAGACCTCTCTCCTGCAGAGAAAAAAAAATAATGGCAGTGAAAATACTGTTGGATCTCAGTCGCTATAACTACACCAGAAGTAGGACATGTCCCTCAGGTCACTGAACCAGATCAAACAAGCAGTCATGTGACATGGGGTGTGGTCATGTGACTCCATGTTTGACCTACCCTGACACAGTTCCCAGGTACACACATCCCCCTGGACTTATGCTGCACAGAGTGGACTGATGTGAGCCCAACTTATATAGCATGGGAAACCTCTATGCAGAACCAAGGCTCAGGGGAGATAGAATTGGTGTATATCTACTGATCTATATGAAACACATACAATTCACATACAGAAGTGGCAGGCATTTTGGCACAGCCAGGAACAGGCATGAGAGATAAGTGGCTGCTATGTTTGTTTTGAACTAGGTCAGGTAGGCATAGCACTGAGGGACGCCACCTGAGTATATGAGGCCACGGCAGATAGCTCTCCTGCAGTCTGCGGTCGACCAATGTGTAGCCATACACAGTGCTGGATACCACCACAGTCCTGAGTAGCACCGTACGCAGTAGCACCACACACGGTAGCACCATGGCAGTGTTGAGGATGTGTTGTGTGTTCCTGTGTCTGACTCTAGTTGTAGCCCTTCTACCCCAGACCCAGGCCCAGTACCAGCCCACCTGGGAGTCCCTGGACGCCCGGCCTCTCCCCTCCTGGTACGATGACAGCAAGTTTGGCATCTTCATGCACTGGGGGGTCTACTCGGTGCCCGGGTTTGGGTCTGCATGGTTTTGGAATTACTGGAAAAACGGAGTCAAGGCCTATGTGGAGTTCATGCAGAAAAACTATCCTCCTAACTTCACGTATGCTGACTTTGCGCCAGACTTCAAAGCTGAGCTCTTTAACCCTGACGCGTGGGCGGATCTACTACAGGCCTCTGGGGCAAAGTAAGGCAGTAAATCATCATGAAATAGCTGTGTATGTAATATTATGTATATTAAGGCAGGTATTATTAAATCCTTAGGGATTAGAGACAAGCAGTTTGCTGCTGTGGTGTTAGGGAGGAATTTCTGTTTGTTGTTAGCAAATGGAAGGCCTAGTGGTCACGAGGAAGTAATTATTATTCCTCTATGTTTCTATATAGCGTAATGCACAAAATTAGCCATACACAAAATTTGTTGACCATAGTCTCAGCCCTAGTCTGATTAAACAATCATTCACACACAATGTTTCAGCCTCAATAAACGGGTTGACCGTGAAAATCTCAAAAAAGTCCCATTTTGCCCTGTTTTGGGCCTAAAATCGACCTCTGGCCACATCAGTTTTTGCATGCCTCAGAAATTCCCCAACCCTTTACATGGCATAAAACTACATGTGCTATTCTATTTGGGAACACCTGTGAATTTTTTCACAATTTTAGCCATTTTTGTTTCATCTTAAATATAACCCAATCAGCAGCCAGAACACCCTTCAATGCAGACCAGAATACCATATGACTCGGTAGATGGCGCCATTTACTTCCACGTGACCTAGTGACAGGTCTAGTTCAAGAGTAGCCCAGGTGGTGGCAGCACTGTGTGGGACAAACTGGGACTAAAGTGGAAGTCCTCAGTCTTCAATATCATACTCCCATAAAAGATATTACACTAAAGTAGGCATACACCAGGGCATCTTTATAAACAGTCAGATATCAGGGCATCTTTATAACAAGTCGTATATCCGGGCATCTTTATAAAACAGTCTTACATCTTGGCATCTTTATAAAACAGTCAGACACCAGATCATCCTTATAAACAATCAGACATCAGGGCATCTCTATAACAAGTCGTATATCCGGGCATCTTTATAAAACAGTCAGACATCAGGGCATCCTTATAAAACAATCTTACATCTGTATAAAACAGGTCCATCATGAAGGCAGATCTCCTGCAGCTGTCCACAGAGGGAACTAACATGAATCAATACACTGTGGTATACATCTTTGCCTTAGGCACAGAATCCCAGCACACTTGGTTTGTGGGTGTGAGATCTATGAACCATTAAAATGATTTCAATAATTGGAACAGGAGATTGTTGCTATGCATATCTTAGTAGCAAAGTAACACAATATAAAATGATTGTGTAATAGGGCAGCATATTCATACAATAGGCCCATTAAAAAAGGCCAAATCTCTTAGAGAGTAAAACAAGTAATTAAGTGCCTCTACATGGGTAAAAATCGACACGCGCGACACGGCGACACGGCCCTTTTAAAAATCGACACGCGCGACACGGCCCTTTTTAAAATCGACAGACACATAGATCTGAGGTATAAAATTCGACAGACACATATATCTCAGGGATAAAATTCGACAGACACATAAAACTGAAGGATAAAATCTGACAGACACAGACAAGGTGTGACCGCCAAATGCTGCCTATAAAGGGGGGAGGGGGGGAGGTGAGAAAACTGGGTGGGGGGGGGGGGAGGGTGCTATATACTCTCACACCTCGTCCAAGTAGCATTCTCACACCTGCAGCCTGTGTAAGAATGCTATGGCTGGGGAGGTAGGGGTAGAATGTATTTGTTCCTCTATATTATGGGTAAAAATCGACGACACGGCCCTTTTTTTTAGCTAAAAATCGACACGGCGACACAGCCTTTTCTTACTAAAAATCGACACGGCGACACGGTCAAAAATACGGGTACCCATGTAGAGGCACAATTAAGCCATGATTATGACTGATTGGTACCAGGGTATCAATGTGTCTGTAATGCACTGTGATGTTGTGTTACAGATATGTTGTCCTGACGTCTAAGCACCACGAGGGCTACACACTGTGGCCGTCCAAGTACTCCTTCAACTGGAACGCCAAGGACGTAGGGCCGCACAGGGACCTTGTGGGTGAGGAGATTACACTATATATACTACTAAGGTTATTTGCAGCTAGAAGAAACATAGCCAGGTCATGTATGAGTTTGCATTATTGTATTAACAGGAGACTTGGCTAACTCTGTCAGGAAGAGGACTGACATCCACTTTGGCCTGTACCACCCCCTGTATGTTTGTTTGTTTACAGGAGACTTGGCTAACTCTGTCAGGAAGAGGACTGACATCCACTTTGGCCTGTACCACCCCCTGTATGTTTGTTTGTTTACAGGAGACTTGGCTAACTCTGTCAGGAAGAGGACTGACATCCACTTTGGCCTGTACCACTCCATGTATGTTTGTTTGTTTACAGGAGACTTGGCTAACTCTGTCAGGAAGAGGACTGACATCCACTTTGGCCTGTACCACTCCATGTATGTTTGTTTGTTTACAGGAGACTTGGCTAACTCTGTCAGGAAGAGGACTGACATCCACTTTGGCCTTTACCACCCCCTGTATGTTTGTTTGTTTACAGGAGACTTGGCTAACTCTGTCAGGAAGAGGACTGACATCCACTTTGGCCTGTACCACTCCATGTATGTTTGTTTGTTTACAGGAGACTTGGCTAACTCTGTCAGGAAGAGAACTGACATCCACTTTGGCCTGTACCACTCCATGTATGTTTGTTTGTTTACAGGAGACTTGGCTAACTCTGTCAGGAAGAGGACTGACATCCACTTTGGCCTGTACCACTCCATGTATGTTTGTTTGTTTACAGGAGACTTGGCTAACTCTGTCAGGAAGAGGACTGACATCCACTTTGGCCTGTACCACTCCATGTACGAGTGGTTTAACCCGCTCTACCTCCAGGATGTGGCCAACAACTTCACCACACAGAACTTTGTGGCGGTGAGTGCTGTATTTTATACTTCATGTCATTTTAACAATCTAGCCTTGTCAAGTGAAATTCAAGTTTTGTTTATTCATGTGCAGAGTAAAGTTATGGCTGAGCCAGATTTGTAGAAATTACAGATTGTGTAGTCGTGCAGGTCGGCCACTCCCTACACTACATGTAACGTTGTGATATGTGTGTAACTGTGTATATTGACACACAGTAAGACCCGTCTATATGTCACATTGTGACACATGTTGTGTATATTGACACAGAGTAAGACCCTGCCGGAGCTGTATGAGTTGGTGCGTTTGTACAAACCGGAAGTTGTCTGGTCGGACGGGGCGGACGGGCCCTACACCTACTGGAACAGCACCCAGTTCCTCGCCTGGCTCTACAATGAAAGGTGCGTTACACTGTAACAATAGTGGTAAAGGTGCGCCATACTGTAGTCATAGTAAAGGTGTTCCATATTGTAGTCATAGCCGTAAAGGTGCGTTATGATATAGCCATAATGGTAAAGGTAAAAGTAAAACGCCTTACTATGATACCAAGTACATATCTACATCATTATGTGTAGTGGAAGGTTGCATAAGGTGGCATTGTAAGTATGAATGATCTGCCCTATGTTCTTTATTGTATACCGATAATCTAACTTAAGTGCACGAAAGTTATTCTGATGCTATTTGTGACTCTCCCTGCCAGCCCGGTGAAGGACACGGTGGTGACTAACGACCGCTGGGGGACCAAGACGTTGTGTAAACATGGCGGCTACTACACCTGTAACGACCGCTACAACCCAGGTGTGTACCTCAATATGTAAACGCTACACCTGTAACGACCCAGGTGTGTACCTCAATATGTAAACACTACACCTGTAACGACCGCTACAACCCAGGTGTGTACCTCAATATGTAAACACTACACCTGTAACGACCGCTACAACCCAGGTGTGTACCTCAATATGTAAACACTACACCTGTAACGACCGCTACAACCCAGGTGTGTACCTCAATCTGTAAACACTACACCTGTAACGACCCAGGTGTGTACCTCAATATGTAAACACTACACCTGTAACGACCGCTACAACCCAGGTGTGTACCTCAATCTGTAAACACTACACCTGTAACGACCGCTACAACCCAGGTGTGTACCTCAATATGTAAACACTACACCTGTAACGACCCAGGTGTGTACCTCAATATGTAAATACTACACCTGTAACGACCGCTACAAACTTACCCCAATAATATCTGTTTGTCTTACGTAGTTACATGACTATAAGAAGGCATTTGATGATAAATTTCCCAGATTAGTTTCATAACATGAAGCACCCTGATTCAAGGGAACCTAGTTTATGGTTTCATCCCAACTTACAAAGATATGGAATATGTGCCTCAAGGGCCTGTGCATGGACTTTTTTAGGGAGTGTTCATTATTTATGGCAGGGGGGGGGGGGGGTGAGCGTTTGGCAAATCGAATACGTCAAAAATAATTGCCCCCCCCCCCTCGGAATAGGTTGAAAAAAAAGCGCCCCCCCCTCACCCTGGATCATTTTCAACTTTATTACAAAAACAATGTTGGTGTCTACTAATTGTATGCATTTAATCCTGGGCACTTTTTTACCTACAATTTACTACCTTGCAACAAATACATCCATTCGTAAGGTGTTTTAGTGTAAACGTCTCATGATACTCGCTAGTGAGTGATAATAGTCAAACCTCAGCTTATAAATTGGAAGCTCCCATACCCTCAGTGCTTACATGAGGCCAGCAAGACTGACAAAACGGTGGGCTATTCTGAGTGTGAAAAGTGATGCAGTGAGAAATTTGCTGGGAGTTTGAGGAAAATTTTAGAAAATTTTGAAAATATTGACATAATTTGGTAAAATGTAACACAGGCTGTTACCAAAAGTCGCGACATTTCAACGTACTAAATTCGCGACATTTTTTAGGAATACCCCTAAAAAAAAAGGCCCCCCCCTAAGAATAGGGTAAAAAAAAAAGGCCCCCCCCTTTGAATACCCCCCAAAAAAATTGCCCCCCCCTCAAATGCTCACCCCCCCTGCCATAAATAATGAACACTCCCTTACGTCATGTAAATATTTCTGAGTTGCCATTTCAAAATTGAATACTGATCACCTCATCATGAATTTTTCTGCAAACATGGCTGTGTAACTATTGAATCTGCATAACATGTATCTGCGGTGCTGACAATATGTTACAGGTAAACTACAAGACCACAAGTGGGAAAACGCCATGACTATAGACAAGTATGCGTGGGGGTTCCGCCGAAATGTGCAGTTGTCTGACTACCTCACCATAGAAGAGATTGTCGCCACCCTCGCTGAGACCATCAGGTATGTACTGCCTCCCCATAGTGGACATCCACCCTCGCTGAGACCATCAGGTACATACTGCCTCCCCATAGTGGACATTAATGTATCACAGAGACCATCAGGTACATACTGCCTCCCCATAGTGGACATCCACCCTCACTGAGACCATCAGGTGTGTGGTACCGTCTGACTGCCTCCCCATAGTGGAAACTAATGAATCACAGCGACCATCAGATATTTACCACCAGGGTCACAAGTCACATTCCAGACAGGAGGGCACTGGGTTTGAATTCAAGGATCAAACAAAGGGCTGCCATCTCTTCTTATACACCCATTATAATAAACTGACATTGTCTAATTTCCACATTAAGCATCACATATTCTTGCATTCACTTGAATGTGAGAGATATATGTACTGATATTCTATTAGCTGTAATCGGATTGTTACCTTGTTTGACACCATGTTAATGTTTGACGGCTGCATCATCCAGTGTTTAACACAATGTGAATGTTTGACAGTTGTGGGGGGAACATGTTGATGAACGTGGGGCCGACCCCCGACGGCCGCATCATCCCGGTGTTTGAGGAGCGGCTGCGGCAGATGGGGGCCTGGCTGAAGGTGAACGGGGAGGCAGTGTACGGCAGCCAGCCATGGACGCACCAGAACGACACAGTCACACCCGCAGTGTGGTAGGTACACGTCAAATAACACGGTCACACCCCGAGTGTGGTAAGTATAGAACCCACTAGTTACTACCTGGTGTGTGGTACCCACTATATGTATAGTATAACTTTACATCCATGGACGCACCAAAACGACACGGTACACCCCGAGTGTGGTAGGTACACGTTAAATAACACGGTCACACCCCGAGTGTGGTAGGTACACCTCAGAACCCACTATGAGTCAAAACTATAGATCCTACTAGTTACTCTGATACCTGGTGTGTGGTACCCACTATCTGTATAGTATAACTCTACACGACACGGTCACACCCCGAATGTGGTAAGTGCACATCAACACGACACAGTAACACCCGGAGTGTGGGAGGTGCACATCAGTAACACACGGAGTGTGGGAGGTGCACATCAATAACACCCGGAGTGTTGTAGGTGCACATCAGAAGCCACTATGAGTTACAACTTTCCTTTTGTACAGAGCTCAGCTCAAGAGGCATTATTGCTGTACATTCTCATGTATAAGCCTAACTCTCGTATACCTGTGAGAGATTGGCACCAATTGAGTGGGCCTATACTAGGCTATGTACACCTGTAGTTGGTGTGTGACCATGCACTATATTAGTTCTCTACCTGTAGGGATCTGTTAAGGCTGTTATATTGTATTTGACAGTGTTTGTAATAAATAGTTTGAAAGCTACAATATTCCCCTTTCAAAATTGCTACATTGTATAACATGACATTGATTTGCTTTTGGATTTTTATGTGAAACACCCTATTACATTCTTACACCTTGTGTGTCCCCGGGCGTGTGGTTAGGGGTAGTACGATTGTTCATGTGTGGACACATCAACATGACAGGTCACAGTGGGTGTGGTAGGTACCCACTGAATGAAGGAGCACATTGTTAAATGCCCAGCGCCCCTATATATAGAGCTGAGTACCTGTCCCGACTGCACTCTGACTGTTACTGGACGTACAGTAAGAACTGAATGAAGGAGCACATTGTCAAGGAAGACCAACAGCTGTCTGTGAAGGCTGTATGACTAGATACCAGTGGTGTAACAGTGCTGCCATCTGGTGCCACTTTCACCAACTACAGTATTATTCAGGCTCTATGTACAGACAGAGGGAGGTGGGCACTGCAGCGGCTCCATCTGGTAGGCAACTACAATACTCATGATCAACCCACCATACCAAGTGTAGAGGTCGCGGAAAACTTAGTCATTGGATCGGCCGGGAATCGAACCACAGACCTCTCGCACCGGTGACAAGCGTGCTAACCGTTACACTACCAACCCGTGTCTGACTACTCTCCGCTCCCTACGTTACTGGATCGGTATGGTACAGAGGGGGAGGATTACCCAGGTGTTTCACCCCTTCGGGCTTTCCACCAGGGTACGGGGAATCCGACCCCTACACTAGTCACAATTAATGAATGCTACATCCTCATAGAAAGACTTTCCCCTTATCTCTGATATATTTCAGGGGCAGATTAATGCATGAGGACAGAGAAATCAGCCCTAGTTCACCAAAAAGCCTTAATTGAGAAAACTTTGTACAGGTGGTACAACTTCTATAAAAATTAATAGAATGATATATATGCTGTATAAATGAGGAGTGAATATTTGCTGAATGACTTTGATACTTAGATATATTTCCTTGTTGCCAGGTACATCAGTAAGCAGAGCTCTAACATTCTTACATTGTCATGTTGACACCATTAGGCAGACAGTTAACAGTCTTACATTGTCGTAATAACAGTAATATTAATAGGTACATATTTGCTGTCTGACTTTAATATATTTCCATATTACCAGGTACACCAGCAGGCAGAGCTCTAACAGTCTGACATTGTCATATTAATAGGTACATATTGCTTTCTGACTTTACTATACTTCCATACTACAGGTACACCAGCCGGCAGAGCTCTAACAGTCTGGCATTGTCATGTTGACACTGTCATATTAATAGGTACATATTGTCTGACTGACTTTAACAACCTGTTTACTGTACTTCCACATTACAGGTACACCAGCAGGCAGAGCTCCAACAGTCTTACATTGTCATGTTGACATTGTCATATTAATGTACATTGTCATATTAATAGGTACATATTATCTGACTTTACTATACTTCCACATTACAGGTACACCAGCCGGCAGAGCTCCAACAGCACGGTGGTCTACGCGTTTGTCCTGAAGTGGCCGGGGGCCTCCCTCACGCTGGGGGCTCCCGTCCCGGCAGCCTCCACCCGTGTTTCCCTGGTCGGCCACCAGGGGCACCTGCTGTACACCCGGGTGGCGCCCTCTGGTGGCATCCGGATCTCCGTGCCGGCGCTGACGACCAATGAGATGCCGTGTAGCTGGGGCTGGGTGTTCAGGCTGCAGGGGCTGCAGAACAGCCGGTCGGCATTCAGGGGCTACAACGTAGCTAAAGGCTACCCCACGCGGAAAGTGGAGGTATAGAGGCTACAACGTGCACATATCTAAAGGGTACAGCGTGCAGAAAGTAAATGTTTAGAGGCTACAACGTGTGGAAAATAAATGTATAGAGGCTACAACGTGCAGAAAGTAAATGTTTAGAGGCTACAATGTGAAGAAAACAAATGTAATAGAGGCTACAATGTGCGGAAAGTGGACATTTAGAGGCTACAACGTGCAGAAAGTGGACGTTTAGAGGTTACAACATGCAAAAAATGGACGTTTAGAGGCTACAACGTGCGGAAAGTGGACATTTAGAGGCTACAACGTGCAGAAAGTGGACGTTTAGAGGTTACAACATGCAAAAAATGGACGTTTAGAGGCTACAACGTGTGGAAAGTGGACGTTTAGAGGCTACAGCGTGCAGAAAATGGACGTTTAGAGGCTACAAAGTGCAGAAAATGGACGTTTAGAGGCTACAACGTGCACATATTTAAAGGGTACAACGTGCGGAATGTAAATGTTTAGAGGCTACAGTGTGTAGGAAATAAATGTATAGAGGCTACAACGTATGGAAAGTGGACGTTTAGAGGCTACAACGTGCACGTATCTAAAGGGTACAGCGTGCGGAATGTAAATGTTTAGAGGCTACAGTGTGTAGGAAATAAATGTATAGAGGCTACAAATGTGGAAAGTTGACGTTTAGAGGTTACAACGTGCACGTATCTAAAGGGTACAGCGTGCGGAATGTAAATGTTTAGAGGCTACAGTGTGTAGGAAATAAATGTATAGAGGCTACAAATGTGGAAAGTGGACGTTTAGAGGTTACAACGTGCAGAAAATTGACGTTTAGAGGCTACAACATGTAAAGAGTGGACATTTAGAGGGTAACATGTACAACATAGGGATATCTAAAGGCATAACATTTCAACATCTAGAGGGTACACCATTTAGCTAGATATCTAACATCTAATGTTAGTTATACATACATGAATAAGTTTGAATAATGTCATCATACACCCAGGACGCTATAAGTTATTGTTATCATTACGCATATGCCACCCTCCATTTATGTTTTATAACTGACGGTCGGTATGTAAACAAACTTAATATACAGTATGTACTCACTGAGTTGGGGGTAAGCTTTGACGAATTGGGTGAAAAAATCTTTCAGGAAATACAGTGAAATCTTGTTATAAGGAGTGCCTTTTGGCAAGGCAAATTTGCCCCTTATAACTAAGCAATGTTCCTTATGACCAATACTATGTAAAGAGGGAACGAGCAATGTTGGCAATGGAAATGTGTTCCTACTAACAGGAAGTTCCTTATATCAGCCTTCGTTATAACGAGATTTCTCTGTAATGTCATGGTGATGGGT
Source organism: Harmothoe impar (assembly GCA_947462335.1). Taxonomy (NCBI): domain Eukaryota; kingdom Metazoa; phylum Annelida; class Polychaeta; order Phyllodocida; family Polynoidae; genus Harmothoe; species Harmothoe impar. The sequence goes on from CANHQG010000146.1 coordinate 31,753, forward strand.
CAGTGTAGCTTCAATCGGCTTGAATCAGCTTGAATCGGTAGGAGGAGGCAATGGTTTTTCCCAACACTGAAGTCTACAGTTATGGTCCAGGAATACAGTAATTTTTAGAAAATGTTTTTTTCTAAAACTAAGACAACTTTAACCTGTAGTTTACAACAACAGTAAGTGTAAATATTAATTATGGGTAGATCTAGGCTTAGTGTGTCTTTATGTGCTATTATAGGTGAGGAAAGACTTCGTGAATCATATCCTTTGTCTTCAAGACAACATTGGTAATGCCCATGTTTTACTGATGTCTAAACATAGGCCACCCCCAACATATAGGCCTGGTGTTGATGTCGTGTCTATTGTGTTACCTGAAAAGCAAAATCAGATCAACTGTGATATCAGATACATACACCGTAAACATTATTTTATTTTGTGCTGAACATGTTTTCACCAATTTCAATTTTGAATTAATGTTGATTGAATGTAAGTTGGTTAACATTTATCATATTCTATATTTGATATGAAGTTGATTTAACCTGGTCTATCTCTCTGTGTATGCTGGATAATAAAGCACTTCTCTCAGACATCCTTTTCTTTCTTTTTGACTAAATAAAATATCATAGATGGGCTCTACAATTTTATTTCCGAGGATAGCCTGAATACAATATCATAGTTAGGCCCTCCAAGTAGAAGCCTAAATGAGTGCTAGATATAGTACATACACAGCTCTATCTGCATTGAATTGGTGACAGTGTGGGCCTGTAGGTGGCGTGTGGGCCTGTTGTGACAGTATGGGTCTCAGACAGGGAAATGAATTTTCACCATAGTTTAATGTAACGTAACATGCGATAAAAGATTTCCAGCCAGGTATTGATGGAAAATCTCTTAGGAATGAATAGGAATACCTTATATACACTATATAAAAAAAAATAAACGGGTTGTTGTTCACCGAAATCTGAAATGCCGGTTCCTAACATGAATGAACCTCCATAATTGACCATATGTGTAGTGAATAAGTTCCATCGATCCTAAATGAACATTGAAATATAGGCCTATCCCTGCAATAATCCATCTTAATCAGGATATGCTGAAGGCCATTTGTGATTTTTTACAGAATTTTAGCAAATTTTCCAAACTATTTTGACCACCCAGAACTCACCTAGTATCTACTGCAGAGTTCTTCTTTCCCTAATAATGTACTCAGTGACCCCGGAATTCCCTATCTGAGGCCTATGGGCCTTTAGGTCTCCGCAAAGGAAATCCTTCTACTATATAATTTAATATAGCGGAAAAAGTAATAACAGCTACCAGGACATTTACAATTTCTGAAAATCACTCTTGACCTAAAAGATACATCTTTTCTACAAAACATTCCCAACCAAAATTAGCTACTGACCACGGAAAATTTGAGCACTGGTCTGTAGCGTAAAACCACCTGAATTCCGCCTGAATTTGCACTGAATAATTTGCATTTTCACTGATCCCCAATCTAGCCTTTGAAAAAAAAAGTAAACTCACTAAGAATCCCTTTCCTATTATTTGATTGAAACTGGCAGACATTCAGCAGCATGTGTACAAGTTTTCATAATATTGGCATCATTTCCAACTTAATTATGGACCATTCAGTGCCCCTGCAGTATTCACTTCTGACCAGAATCGTATATGACTCTCAGTTTTCTGCGGGATTACCCTCACTGAGACCTGTAGGTGGCGTGTGGGCCTGTGGTGTGAGTGTGGGCCTGTAGGTGGCCTACGTGGAGTGGTCACTAAGCTGGTCACTAAGGACAGGTGCCGCCCTCAGGGGGAGGGAAGGTACACCACCATGCCTCCAGGTATTGAGGGGAAATCTCTCAGGAATGAATAGGAATAACTTTTGTACACTATATATTAGAAAGGATGTTTTTAATGGAGTTCTGAAATGCTGGTCCCTATTAAAGGTGAATGAACCTCCATAATTGACCATAATTATATATGCAGTGAATAAATTCATTTTAGACCGAACCTTTAATGAGCATTAAAATATAGGCCTATCCCTGCAATAACCATATACATGTATGTTTAGGTGCAATCAACAGGAAGCAGAATGTATGAAGGTAGTTTTCCCATCATACCTGGTTCTGGAGAGTCTAAACCCAGCAAAAACTCAACTTCAAGGCCAGTTTGTTCCCAGATCCTTCCACTGGATGGACCTGGGAACAAGAGGAGAAGGGAGATATAAGCAGTATTCCATGGCAGGTGTTCAATGGTTCTTTGTCAGTTGTTCATTGGTTGTTTATAATATTGGTACAATGGTTGTTTATTGGGGTGCTTTTATAGCAAATTTGGGGAGAAAGGGGTACATTTTCATACCCTTATGGCTTTTTAAAGGATAATTTTTACTTTATTTTCCTATAATGTTTCCTGGTCTGTTATTTTGCTAACTTTTTCTTGAAAAGTTTTTTGACAATTACCAAATATGAGATGATGTTCGCACATGTATAGTGACTATAGAAAAGATAGGGAGTGCCCCCGCCTGGGAGTCTTGCTCCCATGGCCATCAACGGATGAGATACTGATTCTACTTTGAATAAAATAGCGGATAACACTGTTGATGGGTCATTGGCAATGAGTCAGTATCTACTGTTGATTCACCCGCTTACTTTTTAAAAGACGCATAATTTTAACAGTTCCTATTTAATAGTTCTGCCTCCAGTTAGCTGTTAAAAAACACATAGTCACGTTACAATTTTACAACAAACTCACAAGCCACTTCCCAGGATACTTATCATGCAATCTGCCCCCCCCCCCCCCGAGTCTACTCCCTGTACTAGTGACCTCTAGTGGGTTGGTTAGGAACCACAATTAGCATCCCCCTCCCCCAACACACCCATACATGTTTAGTGCCGTTCCTGTGGACATCCCCCCCCCCCATCTCCCCCCCTCCCCCACCACAGCCTTGTTTTAGTGTTATAGTGCTGGGGGCAGCCTCCACTAGCAGCCATCCCCCCCTCCCCCCTCCCCCCCTCCCCCAGTGCCGTGCAGCAGCAGCCTCCACCAGGCCCTCTGGGCATGGAACTTCCACTTTTAGGAGGAATATTTAATGACCCTGGATGCACGCAGACATTGACCAGAGTTGATGCCACGTATTGCCACATATAGAGGTTCAATGGAGCTCCTAGATGTCTGAACCCATTCAGTGCTCCCTCTACTGTAACAGATTCGGAGCAATGTAGAGCTACAGCCACAGGCCTGAACGGAGAGGTATTCACTGCATTACTGGAGGCCTGACCTGCAAGACAACTATAACTGGAAGCTGCTGCCAAATGTGTGGCTGGTCACTAGGACCTGAGGTGTAGCTGCAGGTTGGTGGTAACTAAGGAACTACAGGACGTCACTAAGGTGGTAACTAAGGAACTACAGGACGTCACTAAGGTGGTAACTAAGTAACTACAGGACGTCACTAAGGTGGTAACTAAGGAACTACAGGACGTCACTAAGGTGGTAACTAAGGAACTACAGGATGTCACTAAGGTGGTAACTAAGGAACTACAGGACGTCACTAAGGTGGTAACTAAGGAACTACAGAACATCACTGAGGTGCGAACTAAGTAACTACAGAACGTCACAGAAGGTAGTAACTAAGGAACTACAGAACGTCACTGGGGTGGTAACTAAGGAACTACAGGATGTCACTAAGGTGGTAACTAAGGAACTACAGGATGTCACTAAGGTGGTAACTAAGTAACTACAGGACGTCACCAAGGTGGTAACTAAGGAACTACAGGACGTCACTAAGGTGGTAACTAAGGAACAACAGGACATCAGGACAACAGGACATCACTGAGAGTTATGACCAGTAACTAAGGAACTTAAGGTCACAAAGTGCAGTACTCCTGGTACTGAGTTGATGCTGCAGTGCGCGCTGTTCCCCTGGGGTGTGTGCGGGGTGCGGTGCCGTGTGGCTGCCTGTCTGTACGGGGTGCCGTGCGGCATGTCCCGCAGGATGCTGTCAGACCGGGTGCGGAGGCAGCGGCTGCGTCTGGCCGTCCTCTCAGCCCTCTTCCTGGTCGTCTACCTAGCTGTCTACAACTCGGATGGGGTAAGGAGTCACAAAATACATAATTACAACCATTATAGAACATATTACTTGTTTACATGATTATTGCATAATTTAGGGAGTGTTTTCTTTTTCAACAAGTGGGGAGTGGGTTTAGGGGAAGATGGAAATAATTTCAACCCTTTGACTGAGGGGGGCGGTGAGTAAAAACTGTTGATCCCTTTTGTAAGGAGGGGGAATTTCACCTGTTTTCAGTGAAAAATCCTGTGCATTACTATGGTTAGGGCCTGCGTGGGTACCAATTTTCAACCTGGAGGGAGGGGGGTAAACATATTTCCCCACAATTTGCACAAATTCACACCTCCTTGTTGTAAAGAATGATCACTCCTTTAGCTCAGTAGAGTTGTTTGGCTGCAATTTGCACTTCATGCCTCTAAGATACAACTGTGTGGCTGGGAGGTATTGATGCCTCCATAAAACATGTGTTGTTGGTGACTACTTGTTACATCTGTGTTGTTGGGAGGTTACTACATGGCGTTTGCTACACAGTGTGGTTGTTTACTGCATGGTGTGGTTGTTTACTGCATGGTGTGGTTGTTTACTGCATGGTGTTTACTGCATGGTGTGGTTGTTTACTGCATGGTGTGGTTGTTTACTGCATGGTGTGGTTGGTTACTGCATGGTGTGGGTGTTTACTGCATGGAGTGGTTGTTTACTGCATGGTGTGGTTGTTTACTGCATGGTGTGGTTGTTTACTGCATGGTATGGTTGTTTACTACATGGTGTGGTTGTTTACTGCATGGTGTGGTTGTTTACTGCATGGTGTGGTTGTTTACTGCATGGTGTGGTTGTTTACTACATGGTGTTTACTGCATGGTGTGGGTGTTTACTGCATGGTGTGGGTGTTTACTGCATGGTGTGGTTGTTTACTGCATGGTGTGGGTGTTTACTGCATGGTGTTTACTGCATGGTGTGGGTGTTTACTGCATGGTGTGGGTGTTTACTGCATGGTGTGGGTGTTTACTACATGGTGTTTACTGCATGGTGTGGTTGTTTACTACATGGTGTTTACTGCATGGTGTGGGTGTTTACTGCATGGTGTGGGTGTTTACTGCATGGTGTGGTTGTTTACTGCATGGTGTGGGTGTTTACTGCATGGTGTTTACTGCATGGTGTGGGTGTTTACTGCATGGTGTGGTTGTTTACTGCATGGTGTGGTTGTTTACTGCATGGTGTGGTTGTTTACTACATGGTGTTTACTGCATGGTGTGGTTGTTTACTACATGGTGTGGTTGTTCACTGCATGGTGTGGTTGTTTACTGCATGGTGTGGTTGTTTACTACATGGTGTGGGTGTTTACTGCATGGTGTGGTTGTTTACTGCATGGTGTGGTTGTTTACTGCATGGTGTGGTTGTTTACTACATGGTGTTTACTGCATGGTGTGGTTGTTTACTACATGGTGTGGTTGTTCACTGCATGGTGTGGGTGTTTACTGCATGGTGTGGGTGTTTACTGCATGGTGTTTACTGCATGGTGTGGGTGTTTACTGCATGGTGTGGTTGTTTACTGCATGGTGTGGTTGTTTACTGCATGGTGTGGTTGTTTACTGCATGGTGTGGTTGTTTACTACATGGTGTGGTTGTTTACTGCATGGTGTGGTTGTTTACATGGTGTGGTTGTTTACTGCATGGTGTGGTTGTTTACTACATGGTGTTTACTGCATGGTGTGGTTGTTTACATGGTGTGGTTGTTTACTGCATGGTGTGGTTGTTTACTGCATGGTGTGGTTGTTTACTGAATGGTGTGGTTGTTTACTGCATGGTGTGGTTGTTTACTGCATGGTGTGGTTGTTTACTGCATGGTGTGGTTGTTTACTACATGGTGTGGTTGTTTACTACATGGTGTGGTTGTTCACTGCATGGTGTGGTTGTTTACTGCATGGTGTGGTTGTTTACTGCATGGTGTGGTTGTTTACTGCATGGTGTGGTTGTTTACTGAATGGTGTGGTTGTTTACTGCATGGTGTGGTTGTTTACTGCATGGTATGGTTGTTTACTGCATGGTGTGGTTGTTTACTGCATGGTGTGGTTGTTTACTGCATGGTGTGGTTGTTTACTGCATGGTGTTTACTACATGGTGTGGTTGTTTACTGCATGGTGTGGTTGTTTACTGCATGGTGTTTACTGCATGGTGTTTACTGCACGGTGTGGTTGTTTACTGCATGGTGTTTACTGCATGGTGTTTACTGCATGGTGTGGTTGTTTACTGCATGGTGTGGTTGTTTACTGCATGGTGTTTACTGCATGGTGTTTACTGCACGGTGTGGTTGTTTACTGCATGGTGTTTACTGCATGGTGTGGTTGTTTACTGCATGGTGTGGTTGTTTACTGCATGGTGTGGTTGTTTACTGCATGGTGTGGTTGTTTACTGCATGGTGTTTACTGCATGGTGTTTACTACACGGTGTGGTTGTTTACTGCATGGTGTTTACTGCATGGTGTGGGTGTTTACTGCATGGTGTTTACTGCATGGTGTTTACTGCATGGTGTGGTTGTTTACTGCATGGTGTGGTTGTTTACTGCATGGTGTTTACTGCATGGTGTTTACTGCACGGTGTGGTTGTTTACTGCATGGTGTTTACTGCATGGTGTGGTTGTTTACTGCATGGTGTGGTTGTTTACTGAATGGTGTGGTTGTTTACTGCATGGTGTGGTGGTTTATTGCATGGTGTTTACTGCATGGTGTGGTTGTTTACTGCATGGTGTGGTTGTTTACTGCATGGTGTGGGTGTTTACTGCATGGTGTGGTTGTTTACTGCATGGTGTGGTTGTTTACTGCATGGTGTGGGTGTTTACTGCATGGTGTGGTTGTTTACTGCATGGTGTGGTTGTTTACTGCATGGTATGGTTGTTTACTGCATGGTGTGGTTGTTTACTGCATGGTGTGGTTGTTTACTGCATAGTGTGGTTGTTTACTGCATGGTGTGGTTGTTTACTGCATGGTGTTTACTGCATGGTGTGGTTGTTTACTGCATGGTGTTTACTGCATAGTGTTTACTGAATGGTGTGGTTGTTTACTGCATGGTGTGGTTGTTTACTGCATGGTGTTTACTGCATAGTGTTTACTGAATGGTGTGGTTGTTTACTGCATGGTGTGGTTGTTTACTGCATGGTGTGGTTGTTTACTGCATGGTGTTTACTGCATGGTGTGGTTGTTTACTGCATGGTGTGGGTGTTTACTGCATGGTGTGGGTGTTTACTGCATGGTGTGGTTGTTTACTGCATGGTGTGGTTGTTTACTGCATGGTGTGGTTGTTTACTGAATGGTGTGGTTGTTTACTGCATGGTGTTTACTGAATGGTGTGGTTGTTTACTGCATGGTGTTTACTGCATGGTGTGGTTGTTTACTGCATGGTGTGGTTGTTTACTGCATGGTGTGGTTGTTTACTGCATGGTGTTTACTGCACGGTGTGGTTGTTTACTGCATGGTGTGGTTGTTTACTGCATGGTGTGGTTGTTTACTGAATGGTGTGGTTGTTTACTGCATGGTGTGGGTGTTTACTGCATGGTGTGGTTGTTTACTGCATGGTGTGGTTGTTTACTGCATGGTGTGGTTGTTTACTGCATGGTGTGGTTGTTTACTGCATGGTGTGGGTGTTTACTGCATGGTGTGGTTGTTTACTGCATGGTGTTTACTGCATGGTGTGGTTGTTTACTGCATGGTATGGTTGTTTACTACATGGTGTTTACTGCATGGTGTGGTTGTCTACTGCACGGTGTGGTTGTTTACTGCATGGTGTGGTTGTTTACTGCATGGTTTTTTTCTGCATGGTGTGGTTGTTTACTGCATGGTGTTTACTGCATGGTGTGGTTGTTTACTGCATGGTGTGGTTGTTTACTAGATGGTTGTTTACTGCATGGTGTGGGTGTTTACTGCATGGTGTTTACTACATGGTGTGGTTGTTTACTGCATGGTGTGGGTGTTTACTGCATGGTGTTTACTACATGGTGTGGTTGTTTACTACATGGTGTGGTTGTTTACTGCATGGTGTGGTTGTTTACTGCATGGTGTGGTTGTTTACTGCATGGTGTTTACTGCATGGTGTGGTTGTTTACTGCATGGTGTGGTTGTTTACTGCACGGTGTGGTTGTTTACTGCATGGTGTGGTTGTTTACTGCATGGTGTGGTTGTTTACTGCATGGTGTGGTTGTTTACTGCATGGTGTGGTTGTTCACTACATGGTGTGGTTGTTTACTGCATGGTGTGGTTGTTTACTGCATGGTGTGGTTGTTTACTGCATGGTGTGGTTGTTTACTGCATGGTGTGGTTGTTTACTACATGGTGTTTACTGCATGGTGTGGGTGTTTACTGCATGGTGTGGTTGTTTACTACATGGTGTGGTTGTTTACTGCACGGTGTGGTTGTTTACTGCATGGTGTGGTTGTTTACTGCATGGTGTTTACTGCATGGTGTGGTTGTTTACTGCATGGTGTTTACTGCATGGTGTGGTTGTTTACTGCATGGTGTGGTTGATTACTGCATGGTGTGGTTGTTTACTGCATGGTGTGTTGTTGATGCCTACATGGTTCCCGTCTCTGCCCCTTCAGGAAGCGCTGCACCACCTCCATGTGTCAGAACAGCTGCAGCAACTCGACCGTCTCAAGGCGGCTGATGTAAGTGTCTTTACAATTACACGTTTAGCTGCAGAATGTCCTGTATTTAAAACAATAGCTCTATTAATGGTTATATAATTAATAAAATAAAGCTCTATTAGTTCTGTGTTAAGATTGCGCTGTTAACGCCCACTTAGGAGAGCTATCCGGGGCATGCCCTTCATATACCAAAACATATATCATGCACAGGATAACAAACACTTACCTTATCTTCGTACAGAACACAGCGCTGCATGTGCTGCTGTCCCCACTCACCAGTAACACGTACCTTGTCTTACACCAGAACACAGCGCCGCGCGTGCTGCTGTCTCCACTCAACAGCAGCAACGACACGGAGCCGGGTCTGTTCTACACCAGCCCCAACTACCCCCAGCTACGGGGCCAGCCCTTCTCCGTGTCAGCCTCAGGTCTTCGGGAACTGCGGCTCTTACCCCACAATCACATCAACCTCACAGCAGAGGTAAGCCTTCATGTAATGACACCTCACCCTGACCACATCAACCTCACCACATCAACCTCACCACACCAACCTCACCACACCAACCTCACCACACCAACCTCACCACACCAACCTCACCACATCAACCTCACCACACCAACCTCACTACATCAACCTCACCTCACCACACCAACCTCACCACATCAACCCCACCACATCAACCCCACCACACCAACCTCACCACATCAACCCCACCACATCACCCTCACCACATCAACCTCACCACACCAACCTCACCACATCAACCTCACCACATCAACCCCACCACATCACCCTCACCACATCACCCTCACCACATCAACCTCACCACACCAACCTCACCACATCAACCTCACCACATCACCCTCACCACATCAACCTCACCGTAACCACATCACCCTCACCACACCAACCTCACCATATCAACCTCACCACACCAACCTCACCACACCAACCTCACCACATCAACCTCACCACACCAACCTCACCACATCAACCTCACCACACCAACCTCACCACACCAACCTCACCACATCAACCTCACCACACCAACCTCACCACACCAACCTGACCACATCAACCTCACCCTCACCACATCACCCTCACCACATCACCCTCACCACATCAACCTCACCACACCAACCTCACCACATCAACCTCACCACATCACCCTCACCACATCAACCTCACCGTAACCACATCACCCTCACCACACCAACCTCACCATATCAACCTCACCACACCAACCTCACCACATCAACCTCACCACATCACCCTCACCACATCAACCTCACCACACCAACCTCACCCTCACCACATCACCCTCACCACACCAACCTCACCACACCAACCTCACCACACCAACCTGACCACATCAACCTCACCCTGACCACATCAACCTCACCACATCAACCTCACCACATCAACCTCACCCTAACCACATCAACCTCACCAAATCAACCTCACCCTAACCACGTCAACCTCACAGCAGAGGTAAGCCTTCATGTAATGACACCTAACCCTCACCACACCAACCTCACCATATCAACCTCACCACACCAACCTCACCACACCAACCTCACCACATCAACCTCACCACACCAACCTCACCACACCAACCTCACCACATCAACCTCACCACACCAACCTCACCACACCAACCTCACCACATCAACCTCGCCACACCAACCTCACCACATCAACCTCACCACATCACCCTCACCACATCAACCTCACCACACCAACCTCACCCTCACCACATCACCCTCACCACACCAACCTCACCACATCAACCTCACCCTCAACACATCACCCTCACCACACCAACCTCACCACACCAACCTCACCACATCACCCTCACCACATCAACCTCGCCACACCAACCTCACCACATCAACCTCACCACATCACCCTCACCACATCAACCTCACCACACCAACCTCACCCTCACCACATCACCCTCACCACACCAACCTCACCACATCAACCTCACCCTCAACACATCACCCTCACCACACCAACCTCACCACACCAACCTCACCACATCACCCTCACCACACCAACCTCACCACATC
>CANHQG010000146.1:47500-85248 GCA_947462335.1 Harmothoe impar
GGTGAGGAGATAGTAGTAGTGGTGAGGAGATAGTAGTGGTGGTGAGGAGATAGTAGTGGTGGTGAGGAGATGGTAGGGGCCGTGAGGAAATGGTAGGGGCCATGAGGAAATGGTAGGAGCCACTACTACTATTTCGTCACCACTACATCCAGCTCTGTACTCAGTACGCAATTGTCAACCACCGTTTATACACTAGGAGTCTGTGGGCAAGGTTTCAGCTCTGTAGGGCCATTATTTACCGAGTTACAGAAGAAAAGACATTTTTTGGTATAATTTCGTTGAAAATCAATTTTTTTAAATTATTTCTTTTAAATTATAAAGGTAGAAGTTGGACTTTACTTATCTATTCAATGAAACAATCCTAGAGCCATTTTTCTTTACATACATATGTGCACTTTAAAAAGGGAGAAGGGAGGTTGGGGACTGTACTAGCTTACAGAATAATGGTTTAGGTCCACATGACCTCCCGCAATTGGCTTGCGATCTCCATTCCCTTATATATATATGAGAGGAGTTGAGGCCAGCATGACTTAGCCCCTAGGTGGCAGCACCAACACAGCCCGGAATTTGCAGTCAGTGGCTATACTAATGCTGCACATATGGGTGTAGTGGTACCATGGCCTGTTTGGTCAGTAAAACATGGATCCACACAGGGGAGAAACCTCTCTTGTGTTTCCTACCATGTACAGTGGCTGCACCAACACAGCCCATACAGCCCATTTTAACGAATGGATAAGTGAAGTCCAACTTCTACCTTTATAATTAAAAAAAAATTAATTAAAAAAATTGATTTTCAACGAAATTATACCAAAAAATGTCTTTTCTTCTGTAACTTGTTAAAAAATGGCCCTACAGAGCTTAAACTTTGCCCACAGACTCCTCGTGTATAAACGGTGGTGGATCCTGTGTTGACCTCTTTACCATTCACACATAAGTAGGAGGTGTTTCAATGCACCTGACATGCAGGATTCACTGGTGTAGTGGTCACCTAAGGGTGTCCTGTCTTTTCCCTACCCTCCCCTGTCTCTTCCCCGACCTCTCCTGTCTTCTCCCTAACCTCCCCTGTCTCTTGCCCGCCCTCTCCTGTCTCTTCCCGGACCTCTCCTGTCTCTTGTCCGACCTCTCCTGTCTGTTCCCTAACATTCCCAAACATACGGACCATATATATACCATCTCCAGCCTAACTCCGTATGTGTGTAATGATTATGACGTCACAGAGGGAATTTCCTGGGAGTTTCCCGGAATGTAGACTGGTTTTTGCACATATTTTTAATTGAGACAGGTGACTATGTCCGTATGTTCAGAGGGCCGTATGTTTTATGCCGTATGTTGTATTTTTTATATAAAAGATACGGAGGGTATACGGACGACCAACTAAAACAAAAAAAGTACTTTTGGTGTATATTTGCCGTATCTTTTCCGTATGTTAAGGCCGCATGTTGGGTATAACATCAACATACGGTGAAACGCCTTCCAGGTACAGATATACATATACCAGATATACCCTAACACTAACACACTACATACACCTACCCTACTGTACCACCCTGAGGCTGTCATGAACCAGGTACATATAGAGATGTACCCTAACCCTTGTACCTCTACACTTACCCTAACCCTGCTGTACCGGACAGAAGCTGTCATGAACCAGGTATCTACAGCTCTATACCTTTATACCGACCTCCATATATATGGACCCAAGGAATTCAATGGCTCTATTGGTTTGTTGCTAATACAGCTGGCTGCCTAGCAACAGGTATTCTATTTGTTTATCTGCCTAGCAACACACATTTCTATAGTGCTGAGGTTGATTATAATAATACCTAACCCCCCTAAATTGGACCCAAGGAATTCCATGGTTTTATTCGTTTGTTGCTAATACAGCTGGTTGCCTAGCAACAGCTATTCTATTTGTTTATCTGCCTAGCATAGCAGCAGGTTAATTAATTAAAACAGAATGACAGAGTTGTGATGTCACACTTCGTAGCACTGATGTCACACAGTGCCTGAGGCATTTTTTTTTATGGGGCAACAACTGCAATTCTTGTATACATATATATGTGCATTTTGCTACCAGTAACCTTATACACATACACATGTTCCCACCAGTAACCTTATATACATATATATGTACATGTTGCAGTAACTGTATATGATACATGTCCATGTTGCAGGTTGTGAAGTGGATGGTGCTGTGTGCCCTAGACCCGCACTGCATCGCTCCCCCCCAGTCGCGGCGCGGCTGTGTGTGGGCCGGGAAGGACCACTTTGCTGCATACGGACACTGCCACAGGTAACGTCATGTCATATCATGATGCATACTAATCTGCTTAGGCCAAACAAAAGAAAGTTTGTTTCAGGTCACCCAACTGAGCCTAACAAAACAGGGCCGACCCTACATTTTTTAATGCAATTTGTAAGAAATTGATATATTTTTACACTTTTTCTAGGGTATGTAAAGGGGCTGTAAAAAACAGAAGAAAAAAGAAGGAAAAAAAGCGACCTACTGATCCTAGAGTTTCTTCCTGTGTTACCTGAACACACCAGTTTTTTTTTGGCCTCATAGGGGAGCAGCAGACAATCAAAAATGGGCGTATATCGAGAGTTCAAGTTTAAGGAATCACTAAAAGCTATGGCATATTTTTTTGTGTGTTTTCCATGAATTCGCGATAAAGAAATGTGATGTTGTGTTAATGGATGTCGTGTACTGGTGTCATGCAGGAATCAAACATTTGGCACTTTCCTATTGCCACCACCTCAAAAAAAAGTATTTTCATGAATGGGTGGTAAATTCCTGAAAATGGTATAATCTCTGATTATAATAAATATAGACATGATGCAAAGTTCCATGTATTTTTCTTAGGAAAGGGAATTCAGACTTCAGAACCTAAGTGGCAGCCATCTTGAATTTTCTATGAGATCGGGCAGCGAATATCTTAATTTCTTTTTCAAAATGTGATTTCCAGTTGTTATTAACATACAGAACTATTTATGGTTCAGAAAACCCGTCAACACAAACACAATTACAGTCAAAATGATGCATTTCTTGGGTCAAGGAATTAAATGTCACTATGTATTAGAAGCTATATAAGTGGCAGCCATCTTGGATTTTTAATGTGGTCAGTACTGGAAGATGAGCTTCTTGTAAATACCTGTTGTTTCTGGTTCTCCCAAACATAGAGAACCAATTTGTGGTCCATGCGAATATATATTTAGTGATAAATAGCTGAGATCTAATAGCTATCACAAGCTATGTGGCAGCCATTCTGTAAAAGCTGGTATTCCAATCAACAAAGAAAGACAATTTAAAGTTCAAAATACTTTGGTCAAATTCATGTAATGTATTTTGGGTGTAAAAAGTGTCAACCCCCTTGCAGGGGTAACCTGTCTGATACCTGGAGGTAGGACCAGTCTGTGTGGTGTCTACATAAACCTGTCTGATACCTGGAGGTAGGACCAGTCTGTGTGGTGTCTACATGTATCTTGTGTTACATGTTATTCAGTTACTATCTGTTACTTGTAGTAACTATATGTGTGTGATACTTGTAGGTAGGACCAGTCTGTGTGGTGACTACATGTGTCTTGTATTACATGTTATTATTGTTATACTGTACTGTTACTGTCTGTTACTTGTAGTAACTATGTGTGTGTGATACTTGTAGTGACTGTATCCATGTGTTTCCTGCAGGTACGACCAGCTATAGCTGTGTGTTACTTGTATTCATTATGTTATTATTGTTATATAACACAGTTTGTCTGATACTTGTAGGTACGACCAGTCAGCGTTTAACATCTTGATGCTGAACTACATGAGGGGCCGGTCGTCCCAGGTCTACTACGCGGCCACCCGGGTGTGTGAGGTCGAGCGCTTCTCTAAGGGAGGCAGCATCCCCAAGTACTGCGGGGGCGACCGGTCCAAGGAGGACCTGGAGATCCACGGGGACAAGTCTTAGAAACACGGGGAAAAGTCTTAGAGACACACGGGGACAAGTCTTAGAGACACACGGGGACAAGTCTTAGAGACACATGGGGACAAGTCTTAGAGACACACGGGGACAAGTCTTAGCTGGAGACACACGGGGACAAGTCTTAGATACACGGGGACAAGTCTTAGAGACACACGGGGACAAGTCTTAGAGACACACGGGGACAAGTCTTAAGTAGCTGGAGACACACGGGGACAAGTCTTAGATACACGGGGACAAGTCTTAGACACACACGGGGACAAGTCTTAGACACACACGGCGACAAGTCTTAGCTGGAGACACACGGGGACAAGTCTTAGATACACGGGGACAAGTCTTAGACACACACGGGGACAAGTCTTAGAGACACACGGGGACAAGTCTTAGCTACACAGGGGACAAGTCTTAGAGACACAGGGGACAAGTCTTAGAGACACACGGAGACAAGTCTTGGAGACATACGGGGACAAGTCTTAGAGACACACGGGGACAAGTCTTAGAGACACAGGGGACAAGTCTTGGAGACATACGGGGACAAGTCTTAGACACACACGGGGACAAGTCTTAGACACACACGGGGACAAGTCTTAGAGACACACGGGGACAAGTCTTAGCTGGAGACACACGGGGACAAGTCTTAGATACACGGGGACAAGTCTTAGACACACACGGGGACAAGTCTTAGAGACACAGGGGACAAGTCTTAGAGACACACGGGGACAAGTCTTAGAGACACAGGGGACAAGTCTTAGAGACACAGGGGACAAGTCTTAGACACACACGGGGACAAGTCTTAGCTACACAGGGGACAAGTCTTAGCTGGAGACACACGGGGACAAGTCTTAGAGACACAGGGGACAAGTCTTAGACACACACGGGGACAAGTCTTAGAGACACAGGGGACAAGTCTTAGAGACACAGGGGACAAGTCTTAGAGACACATGGGGACAAGTCTTAGATACACATGGGGACAAGTCTTAGACACACACGGGGACAAGTCTTAGCTACACAGGGGACAAGTCTTAGCTGGAGACACACGGGGACAAGTCTTAGATACACACGGGGACAAGTCTTAGAGACACACGGGACAAGTCTTAGAGACACAGGGGACAAGTCTTAGCTGGAGACACACGGGGAAAAGTCTTAGAGACACACGGGACAAGTCTTAGAGACACAGGGGACAAGTCTTAGAGACACACGGGGACAAGTCTTGGATACACACGGGGACAAGTCTTAGAGACACAGGGGACAAGTCTTAGAGACACACGGGGACAAGTCTTAGAGACACACGGGACAAGTCTTAGAGACACAGGGGACAAGTCTTAGAGACACACGGGGACAAGTCTTAGAGACACACGGGACAAGTCTTAGAGACACAGGGGACAAGTCTTAGAGACACACGGGACAAGTCTTAGAGACACAGGGGACAAGTCTTAGCTGGAGACACACGGGGAAAAGTCTTAGAGACACACGGGACAAGTCTTAGAGACACAGGGGACAAGTCTTAGAGACACACGGGGACAAGTCTTGGATACACACGGGGACAAGTCTTAGAGACACAGGGGACAAGTCTTAGAGACACACGGGACAAGTCTTAGAGACACAGGGGACAAGTCTTAGAGACACACGGGGACAAGTCTTGGATACACACGGGGACAAGTCTTAGAGACACAGGGGACAAGTCTTAGAGACACACGGGACAAGTCTTAGAGACACAGGGGACAAGTCTTAGAGACACAGGGGACAAGTCTTGGAGACACTTGTACTCCATGTACAGCAGCTGTACATGGAGTATCTCACGACAGCAGCTACAGGTTGAGCACCAATACCATACAACTAGTGCATGTCGCTTATCGGATTATTCCTGTACCTTTGTCAGATTGACCTTGCCTTATACCTATCTAACATTTAGTTATGTCAAAAGCAATGAGAAGGAATAATAAAATCTTGTGTTCATTATTTGACCCTTTAAGAGTTTGAATTTGGTGTTTTGTTATTTTCTATTGCATGTATTAAATCATTTGCATGTAATTACTGTACAATATTGGGTCTGCACATACCCTCATGGTAAACAAGTTTAATGAAATGTCATATCATGAGCGATATCCAAAATCAAGAGACGCTTATAAGCCAGGAACAGTGTTGTACATACAGTGTCACATGAGGAAGGTTTACAGGGAGGGGAGCTGCAGCTCTCAAGGCTTGTTTCAGGTTGTTAGGGAGGATTCATTATTTATGGCAGGGGGGGGGATGAGCGTTTGGCAAATTGAATAAGTCAAAAATAATTGCCCCCCCTCGGAAAAGGTTGAAAAAAAAAGGCCCCTCCCTCGGAATAGGTTGAAAAAAATGCGCCCCCCCCTCACCCGGATCATTTTCAACTTTATTACAAAAATGATCTGGTGTCTACTAATTGTATGCATTTAATCCTGGGCACTTTTTTACCTACAATTTACTACCTTGCAACAAATACATCCTTTCGTAAGGTGTTTTAGTGTAAACGTCCCATACCCTCAGTGCTTACATGAGGCCGGCACTTTTTTGAAGACGACAAAACGGTGGGCTATTCTGAGTGTCAAAAGTGATGCAGTGAGAAATTTGCTGAGAGTTTGAGGAAATACTTGTTACACACGGGATACACAAGGAATTACAGATATATACATATACCATATATACCCTAACTATATACACCTACCCTACTGTACCACCCTGCTGCTGTACCGGACTGAGGGGGTCATGAACCAGGTATCTACACCCCTCTATACCTCTATATCTATACCTCCTACCCTACTGTACCACCCTGCTGCTGTACTGGACTGAGCCCGTAATGTACCAGGTAATGTAGACCTTTATACTTACCCTAACCCTGCTGTACCGGCCAGAAGCTGTCATGAACCAGGTATCTACAGCTCTATACCTTTATACCGACCTCGATATATATGGACCCGAGGAATTCAATGGTTCTGTTGGTTTGTTGCTAATACAGCTAGTTGCCTAGCAACAGGTATTCTAATTGTTTATCTGCCTAGCAACACACATTTCCATGGTCCAGAGGTTCATAATAATCATACCTACCCCCCCTAGAATGGACCGAAGGAATTTAATGGTAATGTAGCGGGTAAGTATCGCTCGGGCAGCCCGAGCGTGTGTGGAGAGCGCATTGCCCTGCCTTGGTTAGTTCAAGTACCGTAGCAGAGCAGTGGAGAAGCAGCTAGCCCTGTGGTGTAGCGGTAGCGGGATTCGATTCCCCGTGGGGCTGTCATGTTTTCCGCTGCCTATTACAGTTCTATTGGTTTATTGCTAATGCAGCGGGTTGCCTAGCAACAGGTATTCTAATTGCTTATCTGCCTAGCAACACACATTTCTATGGTGCTGAGGTTGGACCCAAAGAATTCAACGGTTTTATGGGTTTGTTGCGAATACAGCTGGTTGCCTAGCAACATCAATTCTATTTGTTTATCTGCCTAGCATAGCAACAGGTTAATTAATTAAAACAGAGTGACAGAGTTGTGATGTCACACTTCATAACACTGATGTCAGGCAGTGCCTGAGGCATTTTTTTATGCGGCAACAACCACAATTCTTGTATCTATCTCTATATATCTCTATATATCTCTATATATCTCTATATATCTCTATATATCTCTATATATCTCTATATATATCTATATATATCTCTATATCTCTCTATATCTCTATATATCTCTATATATATCTCTATATCTCTCTATATCTCTCTATATCTCTATATATCTCTATATATCTCTATATATATATATATCTATATATATATCTATATATATATCTATATATCTATATATCTATATATATATACACATATATATGTATATATGTGTATACCTGAGGTTTTACGGTACACATGTTGCTACCAGTAACTGTATATACATATTCATATCAATGTTGCTGTAACCTTACATATACATATACATATACATGTACACATACACATACACATACACATACACATACACAAACACAAACACATACACATACACATACACATACACATACACATGTACATGTACATGTACATGTACATATACATATACATATACATATACATATACATATACATATACATATACATGTACACATACACATACACATACACATACACATACACATACACAAACACATACACATACACATACACATACACATGTACATGTACATGTACATGTACATATACATATACATATACACATACACATACACATACACATACACATACACATACACATACACATACACATGTACATGTACATGTTCATATACACATACATATACATATACATATACATATACATATACATATACATATACATATACATATACATATACATATGATACATGTCCATGTTGCAGGTTGTGAAGTGGATGGTGCTGTGTGCCTTAGACCCGCACTGCATCGCTCCCCCCCAGTCACGGCGGGGCTGTGTGTGGGCCGGCAAGGACCACTTTGCTGCATACGGACACTGCCACAGGTAACGTCATGTCACATCATGATGCATACTGATCTGCTTGGGCCAAACAAAAGAAAGTTTGTTTCAGGTCACCCAACTGAGCCTAACAAAACAGGGCTGACCCTACATTTTTTAATGCAATTTTGAAGAAATTGCTGTATTTTTACAATTTTTTGGGGTCAGTTTCAGGTTTACAAAAATTTGGGTATGTAAAGGGTCTGTAAAATAAGAAGAAAAAAAGCAGAAAAAAAGCGACCTACTGATACTAGAGTTTCTTCCCATGTTACCTGAAACAAACCTCTTTTTGGCCTTGTAGGGGAGCAGCAGACAATCAAAAATGGGCGTACCGTACCATCGCGATAAAGTGCCTGGTTTTGAAAGAGCGCCAGTCTTGAATAAGCGCCGGGGGTATAGGGGTACCCAAATGTTTCTTGAGCACTAAATTCATGACCTTGAATAAGCGCCTGTCTTGTATAAGCACCTGTGTAAGAGCCCCGCCAAATTGAAGAGCGCCCCGGCGCTTAATCGCGATGGTACGGTATATCGAGAGTTCAAGTTTAAGGAATCACTAAAAGCTATGGCATGTTTTCTTTTGTGTTTTCCATGCTGGATAAAGAAATGTGATTTTGTGGTGATGGATGTTGTGTAGTGATGTAGTCATGCAGGAATCAAACATTTGGCACTTTCCTATTGCCACCACCTCAAAAAAAAGTATTTTTATAAATGGGTGGTAAATTCCTGAAAATGGTATAATCTCTGATTATCATAAATATAGACATGATGTAAAGTTCCATATATTTTTCTCAGGAAAGGGAATTCAGACTTCAGAACCTAAGTGGCAGCCATCTTGAATTTTCTATGAGATCGGGCAGCGAATATCTTAATTTCTTTTTCAAAATGTGATATCCAGTTGGTTCTAACATACAGAACTATTTATGGTTCAGGAAACCCCGTCCACACAAACACAATTACAGTCAAAATGATGCATTTCTTGGGTCAAGGAATTAAATGTCATTATATAATAGAAGCTATATAAGTGGCAGCCAACTTGGATTTTTAATGTGGTCAGTACTGGAAGATGAGCTTCTTGTAAATACCTGTTGTTTCTGGTTCTCCCTAACATAGAGAACCAATTTGTGGTCCATGCGAATATATATTTAGTGATAAGTATCTGAGATCTAATAGCTATCACAAGCTATGTGGCAGCTATTCTGAAATGAGATTTATGCCACAATATCTAAGAATCATTCAGTTATGGTTGGAGACGAGTCTCTTGTTTCCGCTATTGGTCAGGTCATTCGAGCGCGCCAAACCTCTGTTACCCGGTAAGGGGCGCCCCTATGTTTTGTATCTAGGCGGAGTGTGTACGTTGGTTACCACCTTTGTTTACGCCAGAGCGCCGCCCAGAGAGGTGGGACAGCTCGATGCTCGCTTGCTTTGTGTCATATTTATCGTGGTTAGTTAATTTATATTTAATTATTAACCATGCAGCCCTGCAGGAGCTGCGCTTTTATTTATGACCATCGTAAATCGGCGTGTCCCCAATGTTCTAAACCCACACACTCTAAAGGTGGGTTGGACGAGGAGGAAGACGAAGCATTCGAGTTGCGCAAGGCGGAGGAGCCTGGATCTCCAGCAATGGATAGGCATCAGAACGTGTCTCTACAGCTTAAGCTAGCAGAGGAGAAGCAAGCCATACTGAAGCGTAAACTCGAGATGAAGTCTCTGGAAGAACGGCTGGCAGCGATTAACTTGCAGAACGCTAAACTGGAGGAGGAACTGGCTTCAAGCCAAGATGGCGGATCGGGGAAGAAGCCAAGCACGCAGAAGCCACCTCCAGGGTTTAAGCCTA
This sequence comes from Harmothoe impar, assembly GCA_947462335.1. Classification (NCBI taxonomy): domain Eukaryota; kingdom Metazoa; phylum Annelida; class Polychaeta; order Phyllodocida; family Polynoidae; genus Harmothoe; species Harmothoe impar. The sequence goes on from CANHQG010000146.1 coordinate 57,799, forward strand.
AGACCCCGGGTACCGGATCGACGCTGGAGGGTGAGCATGGCTTCCAACGTCAACTGTTCTACGCAGACGGGTCACTGGCTTCAGCTTCCGCAGGCAGCTCTACAGCAGCGACAACTCTTCAAGCTGGCTTGGAGTCTGTTGGTTTAGGCCTTCAGGCTCTAGGGTTGGCTACTGGAGATGTCAACAACGCCGGATTACCCCTACAAGGTGAGGGTGGTGGCATGTCTGGCTTCCATTGGTCAAGTGAGTCTGCACGCAGAAAGCGCTCACGACATTGGATCCGTCCAGATTTTCATCTACCTTTAGATAAAAGTTATGAGGAGATGTCCTATAGAGAGCTCGTATACGGTATGGTGTGTGTCACGGAGTGCATCATAAAAGCAAACGACGCTCGGTTCGACGTTCTGGGGTATTTGGAACATTTTAAGTACATCACCCTTAAGGAAATTAGGCCTACCTACATGCCCAAGGCAGTGGCAAAGTATGAACACGATGTGACGACCAAGGTGGCTTCTGGAGAGGTCAGATACACGGCGGCAGAGCACACAGCGAACGCAACTCACTTTGGTATTGAATGTACCAAGGCTTATGTGGAAGCCATGCGTCTCCTCCAAGGTCCTTCTCAATCGGGGAAGCCAGGTGGCTCCAGCAAACCGTCAACGCCGAGGATATGGTGCCTTGACGATGTCTGTGCGAGCTGGAACTTTACGTCATGCCAGTATAATCCCTGCCATAAACAACACGTATGTTGTGTATGTAGGGGCTCGCACAGGGCAAAGGGTGGTTGCAGCTACAACAATGGAGCTCAAGAAGGTCAGCAGCATCAAAACAGGAACGTACAGTCTCCATTCTACCCACAGAACCAAGGCAACCAAGGTTACACCTCTTCAAATCCCCATCAGCAGCAGGGGGGGGTACAGGTAAACACCGACGAAGGGCTCACCTGTGATGTGAACAATTACGGTTGGATTCGCAGCGACAGAGTCATCTGTATGGACAGTGTTAGTGATTTGATCCTAGCTTATGCGGATTACAAGCCTTTGTGGGATATTAATTGTGTACATAATGTCTCTAATGTCCAGTCTCAGTTTAAGCCTTGTGGGTGGAAGAATATGTTGTCAGGGGGGGATAATAATATATACGGTACTTGGTATCCAGACAGCCTGTTCTTGCTGGACGGGGTTATGCATGGTTTCAAAATTGTTGACCCTCTGGTGGACATCCCTTCTTATGAATGTATTAATTATGCCTCCGCCACAGGGGAAGCTTTTGGTTTCATGAATGATATTATTTTGAAGGAGATTAGTACCGGTAAGCTTAGTATTGTCGATAGGAAACCACATTGTGTACATGCTCTGGGGTCTGTTGAGAAGTCATCTGGTGGTTATCGTCCCATCACTGACGCTAGCAGGCCTGAGGGCATATCTATTAATAATCATATGTCTAGCACTTTTAATAATTTCAAATTCTGTAGCATGGACGAGATCTGTGAGAGTCTAGCCCCGAATTGCTTTTTGGCTGTAACAGATATAGAGGCTGCATACCGTACCTGTATGATTCGTCCCGGGGACAGAAAGTTTCAGGGTTTGGCCTGGAGTGTTGGTGGTCAAGACGTGTACATAGAAGGTTATTTCTTGTCCTTTGGGGCCAGAGCCTCACCCTACATATTTAACATCTGACGGACGCTGTTACGAGGTATATGAATGCTAATGGTTTCAAATGTTATAGTTATTTGGATGATTTTCTTCTCATAGGAGACAGCTTTGAAGCATGTAAAGAGGCTCAATTAGCTCTTCATTCTCTCCTGCGTTCACTAGGGTTTAATATATCCTACAAAAAAGTCTTATCACCCTCAAGAATCCAAAGATATCTGGGTATCATTATAGAAACCGTTCAGATGAAATTGTTACTACCGGTAGATAAAATGCTAAAGTTGAAGGAGGAGCTCGCGTTCTTTGCTGGTCGCCGTCAGGCGACACGCAAGCAAATTCAGAGGCTATGTGGCATTATAGGACACTGCTCTACGGTAGTTAGAGGTGGAAGAACTTTTTCTCATAGAATTATTGGTTTATTATCGAGTTTTACTACCGGTAAGAGACGTATAACCCTCACCAAGAACTTTTTTCTAGACCTACAGTGGTGGAGGGATTTTGCCATTTGGTTCAATGGAGAGGCTAAGATGGTGGGTAGGAGGATACAGGACACTGTGAACATATACACTGACACTTCTGGATCAGGTTATGGTGCTCATTGGGGTGGAGACTGGTTGGCAGGTATGTGGAACATGGACTTAGACGCTGCGAGTGATCACCACAACCACCTCTCACACTGCCTGGGGGAAGACATCCCTGACAATATAAACTTCAAGAATTATACCCGGTAGTGGAGTCTCTATGGAGATGGGGCCCGGCCTGGAGGAACTGTCGTGTCGTTTGCTTCTCTGATAACACTCAAGTGGTCACAGGTTTAAATACTGGAAAGAGCTCTAATAATTATGCTATGTCTATATTGCGTAGAATTTTCTGGTTGAGTGTATTATTTAATTGTCATATTGTAAGTATTCATGTACCGGGAAAGTTAAATGTGATTGCTGATGCTCTGTCCCGTATGTATGAAAATGATATAAAGATCCCTACCGGTCTGTGTTGTTCCAGATGTACTCCTGTTGCGACGAAGGCTGGAGACGAAAGCAGCAAAAGTTAGATCATATTGTTGGTCAGAGTCCACTTGGCGAACCAAGGAAGAAGTACATCTCTTTCTGCGCTCTTATCATGGTGGCAGTGGTTCCAACCACTGTGGATGTTATGTGCAAGTTCATTGTCTTCTTGTCAGACTCACCGTGTTATGTTAGCATTGATAACTATGTGTCAGGGGTTATTAGTTTAAACAAGTATTTTGGCTATGATGTCTCTGAGATTAGGTTGAATTTTATTTTTTCAAGTACTTTGAAAGGCCTCAGGAGGCTTTTAGGTGACCCTTTACCTACACGTGTGACTTTAACCCTGGATAATTTGTTGAATATGTTCATGCATGTAGATTGTCTGAGTGTGAATGAGAGATGTATGTGGGCCTGTATAACAACGAGCTTCCGTTCGTTACTAAGGAAGTGTAACCTGGTACCAAATAATCAGAAGTTGGAGGGTCATTTTCTGCGCCGGAGTTCTCTTGTTTTCAAACCCTGGGGTGTATTGCTTAGGATATCTAGTTCTAAAACGATCCAATATGGTCAGCGTATACATTTGGTACCCCTCACTTATGCTATAGGCTCACCTTTGTGCGCTGCAACTCTGTTAGCTAACCATTTCAATGATTGTCCTTCCATCACCAAGGACTCACCTGTATTTATGTTAAAGGTGTCGGGGGTTTTGGTTCCACTCACCTACCCGGTACTTAATACTTATTTAAAGAGGTTGTTAGCAGCTATAAATATGGATGTAAAAGGAGCGGGTTGCCATTCTTTAAGGCGTTCTGGTGCTGCCTTTTTACATAGTTGTGGTATCCCGTTGGAGGACATTAGGCAGACTGGTGATTGGGCTAGCCTCACTGCTTTAATTTATCTTGCTAAGCCTCTGTCTTCTAGAATTAATTTGGACAGGATGGTAGTTGACGCTATGTGTAAAAGATGATATGTATGTTATAGTGTTGTATGGTTATTTGTAATTCTGGGTGTCTGGCAGGTTAAAATCCAGCCCAAGTCCATATAACGTATTGTGCTTTATTCACCATCGGAATCACCTTTAACCAATGGTTGGAGACGAGTCTCTTGTTTCCGCTATTGGTCAGGTCATTCGAGCGCGCCAAACCTCTGTTACCCGGTAAGGGGCGCCCCCTATGTTTTGTATCTAGGCGGAGTGTGTACGTTGGTTACCACCTTTGTTTACGCCAGAGCGCCGCCCAGAGAGGTGGGACAGCTCGATGCTCGCTTGCTTTGTGTCATATTTATCGTGGTTTGTTAATTTATATATATTTTTTTTCTCTCAATTGGCTTATGTGAAGTCAATACGTATCTAATAAATAGGCAGGTTAAAATCCAGCCCAAGTCCATATAACGTATTGTGCTTTATTCACCATCAGAATCACCTTTAACCAATAACTGTAAAAGCTGGTATTCCAATCAACACAGAAAGACAATTTAAAGTTCAAAATACTTTGGTCAAATTCATGTAATGTATCTTGGGTGTAAAAAGTGTCAACCCCCTGGCAGAGGTAACCTGTCTGATACCTGGAGTAGGACCAGTGTGTGTGGTGTCTACATGTATCTTGTATTACATGTTATTCAGTTACTGTCTGTTACTTGTAGTAACTGTATGTGTGCGATACTAGTCAGTATGGTGACTACATGTGTCTTGTATTACATGTTATTATTGTTACACTGTACTGTTACTAGCTGTTACTTGTAGTAACTGTATGTGTGTGATACTTGTTGTGACTGTATCTATGTGTTTCCCGTAGGTACGACCAGTCAGTATGTTACACCTGCGTGTTACTTGTATTCATTATGTTATTATTGTTATATACCACAGTTTGTCTGACACTTGTAGGTACGACCAGTCAGCGTTTAACATCTTGATGCTGAACTACATGAGGGGCCAGTCGTCCCAGGTCTACTACGCGGCCACCCGGGTGTGTGAGGTCGAGCGCTTCTCTAAGGGAGGCAGCATCCCCAAGTACTGCGGGGGCGACCCGTCCAAGGAGGACCTGCAGATCCACGGGGACAAGTCTTAGAGACACACGGGGACAAGTCTTAGACACACACAGGGACAAGTCTTAGATACATGGGGACAAGTCTTAGAGACACACGGGGACAAGTCTTAGAGACACACGGGGACAAGTCTTAGCTGGAGACACACGGGGACAAGTCTTAGAGACACACTGGGACAAGTCTTAGCTGGACACACTGGGACAAGTCTTACAGACACACGGGGACAAGTCTTAGAGACACACGGGGACAAGTCTTAGAGACACTGGGACAATTCTTAGAGACACACGGGGACAAGTCTTAGAGACACACGGGGACAAGTCTTAGAGACACACGGGGACAAGTCTTAGAGACACTGGGACAAGTCTTAGAGACACATGGGGACAAGTCTTAGAGACACACGGGGACAAGTCTTAGAGACACTGGGACAATTCTTAGAGACACACGGGGACAAGTCTTAGAGACACACGGGGACAAGTCTTAGAGACACACGGGGACAAGTCTTAGAGACACACTGGGACAAGTCTTAGCTGGAGACACACGGGGACAAGTCTTAGAGACACACGGGGACAAGTCTTAGAGACACACGGGGACAAGTCTTAGAGACACACGGGGACAAGTCTTAGAGACACACTGGGACAAGTCTTAGCTGAAGACACACGGGGACAAGTCTTAGAGACACACGGGGACAAGTCTTAGAGACACACGGGGACAAGTCTTAGAGACACACGGGGACAAGTCTTAGAGACACACTGGGACAAGTCTTAGAGACACTGGGACAATTCTTAGAGACACACGGGGACAAGTCTTAGAGACACACGGGGACAAGTCTTAGAGACACACGGGGACAAGTCTTAGAGACACTGGGACAAGTCTTAGAGACACACGGGGACAAGTCTTAGAGACACACGGGGACAAGTCTTAGAGACACTGGGACAATTCTTAGAGACACACGGGGACAAGTCTTAGCTGGACACACTGGGACAAGTCTTAGCTGGAGACACACGGGGACAAGTCTTAGAGACACACTGGGACAAGTCTTAGCTGGAGACACACGGGGACAAGTCTTAGAGACACACGGGGACAAGTCTTAGAGACACACGGGGACAAGTCTTAGAGACACACGAGGACAAGTCTTAGCTGGAGACACACGGGGACAAGTCTTAGAGACACACAGGGACAAGTCTTAGAGACACACGGGCACAAGTCTTAGAGACACACAGGGACAAGTCTTATCTGGACACACGGGGACAAGTCTTAGACACACGGGGACAAGTCTTAGCGACACACGGGGACAAGTCTTAGCTGGACACACGGGGACAAGTCTTAGAGACACACGGGCACAAGTCTTAGAGACACACAGGGACAAGTCTTATCTGGACACACGGGGACAAGTCTTAGACACACGGGCACAAGTCTTAGAGACACACAGGGACAAGTCTTATCTGGACACACGGGGACAAGTCTTAGACACACGGGCACAAGTCTTAGAGACACACAGGGACAAGTCTTATCTGGACACACGGGGACAAGTCTTAGACACACGGGGACAAGTCTTAGCGACACACGGGGACAAGTCTTAGCTGGACACACTGGGACAAGTCTTACAGACACACGGGGACAAGTCTTAGAGACACACGGGGACAAGTCTTAGAGACACATGGGGACAAGTCTAAGAGACACAGGGGACAAGTCTTAGCTGGAGACACACGGGGACAAGTCTTAGCAGGAGACATACGGGGACAAGTCTTAGAGACACACAGGACAAGTCTTAGAGACACACGGGGACAAGTCTTAGAGTCACACGGGGACAAGTCTTAGAGTCACACGGGGACAAGTCTTAGCTAGAGACACACGGGGACAAGTCTTAGAGACCCACGGGGACAAGTCTTATCTGGAGACACACGGCAATAAGTCTTAGCTGTAGACACACGGGGACAAGTCTTAGCTGGAGACACGGGGACAAGTCTTAGAGACACACGGGGACAAGTCTTAGCTGGAGACACGGGGACAAGTCTTAGAGACACAGGGGGACAAGTCTTAGAGACACACGGGGACAAGTCTTAGAGACACACGGGGACAAGTCTTAGACACACGGCCACAAGTCTCAAAGACACACGGGGACAAGTCTTAGAGACACATGGGGACAAGTCTTAGAGATACACGGGGACAAGTCTTAGAGTCACACGGGGACAAGTCTTAGAGACACACGGGGACAAGTCTTAGAGACACACGGGGACAAGTCTTAGAGACACACGGGGACAAGTCTTAGCTGGAGACACACGGGGACAAGTCTTAGAGACACACGGGACAAGTCTTAGAGACACAGGGGACAAGTCTTAGCGGGAGACACACGTGTACAGCAGCTGTACTCCAAGTACAGCTGCAGCAGCTGTCATGAAGGTGTGGCAGGGTGCGTGCTGCAGTAGCTACAGGTGCGAGCACCAATACCATACAACTAGTGCATGTCGCTCATCGGATTAGTCCTGTACCTTTGTCAGATTGACCTTGCCTTATACTTATCTAACATTTAGTTATGTCAAAAGCAATGAGAAGGAATAATAAAATCTTGTGTTCATTATTTGACCCTTTAAGAGTTTGAATTTGGTGTTTTGTTATTTTCTATTGCATGTATTAAATCATTTGCATGTAATTACTGTACAATATTGGGTCGGCACATACCCTCATGGTAAACAAGTTTAATGAAATGTCATATCATGAGCGATATCCAAAAATGAAGAGCCGCTTATAAGATATGGGTTATAGGGTTATACATACAGTGTCACATGAGGAAGGTTTACAGGGAGGGTGTTTCAGTTTGTTAGAAGCACAGAAACTATCTTAAGTTGTCATGGGTTACGCAGGTCCCTCTAAATGACTCACATTTACAAAAGTATCTTTTACGTCAAAGTGGGAGTTGCTCCTTCGGTTGAGTCAGTGTATCCTGTGCTCCCTGACTGGTTAGATGGATGTCAGGTTAGGGCTAGAGACAGCATCGGCATTATTCCATGTGGGAATCAGGATTTCTTATTGTTCAGTAACGTTTCTCCTTATGACTTGTCGCTATGATATATCTCCTGTTACCCATGACATCAGTTCCTGCTGTGTAATGTAATTACCTGCTGCTTCTTTTTTTTATAAAAATGCGTTTATTGGGTAAATAATTAGACGTGATTACATTGATTTGGCGCATTGCCATTCTTCCATCAAGACCCCTTCTTTGGGCTTGTAATGTAGTTATCGATATAAGATTATTTTCAGAGTGTGAGTTTTTTTCCCCCATATCCAATTGCTATTTCTGTGGAATCCAGAAACCAAGGCACAGCTACACTGGAAACCCCAAGGTCGTCATTTTGACAATACCAAAATTGACAACTTTAGGTGGTCAAGGTGACGACCTTAGGTCGTGATTGTGACGACCTAAGGTAGTCATATCTGATCCATATAGACCAAAGTTGTCATAATGATGACCTAAGGTAGTCACATGGATTGGGTAGTCAGAATGACTGCCTTAATGTTGTTGTTTTAGGTATTGTAAATTTGAAGACCTAAAGTCATCAGTATTGACAACTCTCAGCACTATTGGGTAGTCATTGGGACAACCTAGGGTATATCTGGGTGTTGGACATGGAACATGCCCTGTCACGTGCTGCCACCCAGGGGAAATGGATTGAAGTATATATTTTCTGTGATGAGATATAAACTGGTGACAGGGAGCAAAGCAGTCTTTATACCTTCAAGGCCATCATTCTCACCCATACACAACTTATTTATAACAAGTTAAGCTACTTAGTTTAATCAAGAGTAAACCAAATATGTGAAAGAGATGCCTCTCTCTTAGGAGGTGAACTAATTAGAGACTATATTCATACACCATTCTCCAGAGCACTTTTCATTAGTCATTATGACAACCTAGGTCGTCATAATGACTAGGGACCTTCCTCTTGGGTTTCAGTGATAGAGGGGCTCATGACCGGGACACTCCATCTCACGAGCCTGCCACAATGCCAAGCCAAATACAAAGTGGTTAAATGTGGTTCTGACAACGTCACAAATACGCTGGTAACGTCACAAATACACTGGTAACGTCACAAATACACTGATAACTGATTTCAATTTGATGTCTGAACGGCAGCCCCGAATCCCCACCAGGTTACAAATTAGTTCCATCATTGTGTTTTCCTGAAAGTGTCTCCTCAATGGCCTTCTGTCCCCTGCCCTACCTATCCTAGCCTGTCCCCTGCCCTACCTATCCTAGCCTGTCCCCTGCCTACCTATCCTAGCCTGTCCCCTGCCCTACCTATCCTAGCCTGTCCCCTGCCCATCCTATCCTAGCCTGTCCCCTGCCCTACCTGTCCTAGCCTGTCCCCTGCCCATCCTATCCTAGCCTGTGCCCTGCCCTACCTGTCTTAGCCTGTCCCCTGCCCTACCTATCCTAGCCTGTCCCCTGCCTACCTATCCTAGCCTGTCCCCTGCCTACCTATCCTAGCCTGTCCCCTGCCTACCTATCCTAGCCTGTCCCCTGCCCATCCTATCCTAGCCTGTCCCCTGCCCTACCTATCCAAGCCTGTCCCCTGCCCTACCTATCCTAGCCTGTCCCCTGCCCTACCTATCCTAGCCTGTCCCCTGCCCATCCTATCCTAGCCTGTCCCCTGCCCTACCTATCCTTGCCTTTCCCCTGCCCTACCTATCCTAGCCTGTCCCCTGCCTACCTATCCTAGCCTGTCCCCTGCCCTACCTATCCTAGCCTGTCCCCTGCCCTACCTATCCTAGCCTGTCCCCTGCCCTACCTATCCAAGCCTGTCCCCTGCCCTACCTATCCTAGCCTGTCCCCTGCCCTACCTGTCTTAGCCTGTCCCCTGCCCTACCTATCCTAGCATGTTCCTTGCCCATCCTATCCTAGCCTGTCCCCTGCCCATCCTATCCTAGCCTATCCCCTGCCCTACCTATCCTAGCCTGTCCCCTGCCCATCCTATCCTAGCCTGTCCCCTGCCCTACCTGTCCTAGCCTGTCCCCTGCCCATCCTATCCTAGCCTGTGCCCTGCCCTACCTGTCTTAGCCTGTCCCCTGCCCTACCTATCCTAGCCTGTCCCCTGCCTACCTATCCTAGCCTGTCCCCTGCCTACCTATCCTAGCCTGTCCCCTGCCTACCTATCCTAGCCTGTCCCCTGCCCATCCTATCCTAGCCTGTCCCCTGCCCTACCTATCCAAGCCTGTCCCCTGCCCTACCTATCATAGCCTGTCCCCTGCCCTACCTATCCTAGCCTGTCCCCTGCCCATCCTATCCTAGCCTGTCCCCTGCCCTACCTATCCTTGCCTTTCCCCTGCCCTACCTATCCTAGCCTGTCCCCTGCCTACCTATCCTAGCCTGTCCCCTGCCCTACCTATCCTAGCCTGTCCCCTGCCCTACCTATCCTAGCCTGTCCCCTGCCCTACCTATCCAAGCCTGTCCCCTGCCCTACCTATCCTAGCCTGTCCCCTGCCCTACCTATCCTAGCCTGTCCCCTGCCTACCTATCCTAGCCTGTCCCCTGCCCATCCTATCCTAGCCTATCCCCTGCCCTACCTATCCTAGCCTGTCCCCTGCCCATCCTATCCTAGCCTGTCCCCTGCCCTACCTGTCCTAGCCTGTCCCCTGCCCATCCTATCCTAGCCTGTGCCCTGCCCTACCTGTCTTAGCCTGTCCCCTGCCCTACCTATCCTAGCCTGTCCCCTGCCTACCTATCCTAGCCTGTCCCCTGCCTACCTATCCTAGCCTGTCCCCTGCCTACCTATCCTAGCCTGTCCCCTGCCCATCCTATCCTAGCCTGTCCCCTGCCCTACCTATCCAAGCCTGTCCCCTGCCCTACCTATCCTAGCCTGTCCCCTGCCCTACCTATCCTAGCCTGTCCCCTGCCCATCCTATCCTAGCCTGTCCCCTGCCCTACCTATCCTAGCCTGTCCCCTGCCCTACCTATCCTAGCCTGTCCCCTGCCCTACCTATCCTAGCCTGTCCCCTGCCCTACCTATCCTAGCCTGTCCCCTGCCTACCTATCCAGCCTGTCCCCTGCCTACCTATCCTAGCCTGTCCCCTGCCTACCTATCCTAGCCTGTCCCCTGCCCATCCTATCCTAGCCTGTCCCCTGCCTACCTATCCTAGCCTGTCCCCTGCCCATCCTATCCTAGCCTGTCCCCTGCCCTACTTATCCTAGCCTGTCCCCTGCCCTACCTATCCTAGCCTGTCCCCTGCCCTACCTATCCTAGCCTGTCCCCTGCCTACCTATCCTAGCCTGTCCCCTGCCTACCTATCCAGCCTGTCCCCTACCTACCTATCCTAGCCTGTCCCCTGCCTACCTATCCTAGTCTGTCCCCTGCCCTACCTATCCTAGCCTGTCCCCTGCCCTACCTATCCTAGCCTGTCCCCTGCCCTACCTATCCTTGCCTGTCCCCTGCCTACCTATCCTAGCCTGTCCCCTGCCCATCCTATCCTAGCCTGTCCCCTGCCCATCCTATCCTAGCCTGTCCCCTGCCTACCTATCCTAGCCTGTCCCCTACCCATTCTATCCTAGCCTGTCCCCTGCCTACCTATCCTAGCCTGTCCCCTGCCTACCTATCCTAGCCTGTCCCCTGCCCTACTTATCCTAGCCTGTCCCCTGCCCTACCTATCCTAGCCTGTCCCCTGCCCTACCTATCCTAGCCTGTCCCCTGCCTACCTATCCTAGCCTGTCCCCTGCCTACCTATCCAGCCTGTCCCCTACCTACCTATCCTAGCCTGTCCCCTGCCTACCTATCCAGCCTGTCCCCTGCCTACCTATCCTAGCCTGTCCCCTGCCCTACCTATCCTAGCCTGTCCCCTGCCTACCTATCCTAGCCTGTCCCCTGCCCTACCTATCCTAGCCTGTCCCCTGCCTACCTATCCTAGCCTGTCCCCTGCCCATCCTATCCTAGCCTGTCCCCTGCCCATCCTATCCTAGCCTGTCCCCTGCCCATCCTATCCTAGCCTGTCCCCTGCCCATCCTATCCTAGCCTGTCCCCTGCCCATCCTATCCTAGCGTGTCCCCTGCCTACCTTTCCTAGCCTGTCCCCTGCCCATCCTATCCTTGCCTGTCCCCTGCCCTTCCTATCCTAGCCTGTCCCCTGCCCTACCTATCCTAGCCTGTCCCCTGCCCTACCTATCCTAGCCTGTCCCCTGCCCTACCTATCCTAGCCTGTCCCCTGCCTACCTATCCTAGCCTGTCCCCTGCCCATCCTATCCTAGCCTGTCCCCTGCCCATTCTATCCTAGCCTGTCCCCTGCCTACTTATCCTAGCCTGTCCCCTGCCTACCTATCCTAGCCTGTCCCCTGCCCTACCTATCCTAGCCTGTCCCCTGCCTACCTATCCTAGCCTGTCCCCTGCCCTACCTATCCTAGCCTGTCCCCTGCCTACCTATCCTAGCCTGTCCCCTGCCTACCTATCCAGCCTGTCCCCTGCCTACCTATCCTAGCCTGTCCCCTGCCTACCTATCCAGCCTGTCCCCTGCCTACCTATCCTAGCCTGTCCCCTGCCCTACCTATCCTAGCCTGTCCCCTGCCCTACCTATCCTAGCCTGTCCCCTGCCCTACCTATCCTAGCCTGTCCCCTGCCCTACCTATCCTAGCCTATCCCCTGCCTACCTATCCAGCCTGTCCCCTGCCTACCTACCCTAGCCTGTTCCCTGCCTATCTATCCTAGCCTGTCCCCTGCCCTACCTATCCTAGCCTGTCCCCTGCCTACCTATCCTAGCCTGTCCCCTGCCCATCCTATCCTAGCCTGTCCCCTGCCCATCCTATCCTAGCCTGTCCCCTGCCTACCTATCCTAGCCTGTCCCCTGCCCATCCTATCCTAGCCTGTCCCCTGCCTACCTATCCTAGCCTGTCCCCTGCCTACCTATCCTAGCCTGTCCCCTGCCCTACCTATCCTAGCCTGTCCCCTGCCTACCTATCCTAGCCTGTCCCCTGCCCTACCTATCCTAGCCTGTCCCCTGCCTATCTATCCTAGCCTGTCCCCTGCCTACCTATCCCGCCTGTCCCCTGCCTACCTATCCTAGCCTGTCCCCTGCCTACCTATCCAGCCTGTCCCCTGCCTACCTATCCTAGCCTGTCCCCTGCCCTACCTATCCTAGCCTGTCCCCTGCCCTACCTATCCTAGCCTGTCCCCTGCCTACCTATCCTAGTCTGTCCCCTGCCCTACCTATCCTAGCCTGTCCCCTGCCTACCTATCCCGCCTGTCCACTGCCTACCTACCCTAGCCTGTTCCCTGCCTATCTATCCTAGCCTGTCCCCTGCCCTACCTATCCTAGCCTGTCCCCTGCCTACCTATCCTAGCCTGTCCCCTGCCCATCCTTTCCTAGCCTGTCCCCTGCCCATCCTATCCTAGCCTGTCCCCTGCCTACCTATCCTAGCCTGTCCCCTGCCCATCCTATCCTAGCCTGTCCCCTGCCCTACCTATCCTAGCCTGTCCCCTGCCCTACCTATCCTAGCCTGTCCCCTGCCCATCCTATCCTAGCCTGTCCCCTGCCTACCTATCCTAGCCTGTCCCCTGCCCTACCTATCCTAGCCTGTCCCCTGCCTACCTATCCAGCCTGTCCCCTGCCTACCTATCTTAGCCCGTCCCCTGCCTACCTATCCAGCCTGTCCCCTGCCTACCTGTCTTAGCCTGTCCCCTGCCTACCTATCCTAGCCTGTCCCCTGCCCTACCTATCCTAGCCGGTCCCCTGCCCTACCTATCCTAGCCTGTCCCCTTCCCATCCTATCCTAGCCTGTCCCCTGCCCATCCTATCCTAGCCTGTCCCCTGCCTACCTATCCTAGCCTATCCCCTCTCTACCTGTCTTAGCCTGTCCCCTGCCCTACCTATCCTAGCCTGTCCCCTTCCCATCCTATCCTAGCCTGTCCCCTGCCCATCCTATCCTAGCCTGTCCCCTGCCCATCCTATCCTAGCCTGTGCCCTGCCCTACCTATCCTAGCCTGTCCCCTGCCCATCCTATCCTAGCCTGTCCCCTGCCCTACCTATCCTAGCCTGTCCCCTGCCTACCTATCCTAGCCTGTCCCCTGCCCTACCTGTCTTAGCCTGTCCCCTGCCCATCCTATCCTAGCCTGTCCCCTGCCCTACCTATCCTAGCCTGTCCCCTGCCCATCCTATCCTAGCCTGTACCCTGCCATACCTATCCTAGCCTGTCCCCTGCCCTGCCTTCTCCTAGCCTGTCCCCTGCCTACCTATCCTAGCCTGTCCTCTGCCCTACCTATCCTAGCCTGTCCTCTGCCCTACCTATCCAGCCTGTCCCCTGCCCTACCTATCCTAGCCTATCCCCTCTCTACCTATCCTAGCCTATCCCCTCTTTACCTATCCTAGCCTGTCCCTTGCCCTACCTATCCTAGCCTGTCCCCTGCCGTGCCTTCTCCTAGACTGTCCCTTACCCTACCTATCCTAGCCTGTCCCCTGCCCATCCTTTCCTAGCCTGTCCCCTGCCCATCCTATCCTAGCCTGTCCCCTGCCTACCTATCCTAGCCTGTCCCCTGCCCATCCTATCCTAGCCTGTCCCCTGCCCTACCTATCCTAGCCTGTCCCCTGCCCTACCTATCCTAGCCTGTCCCCTGCCCATCCTATCCTAGCCTGTCCCCTGCCTACCTATCCTAGCCTGTCCCCTGCCCTACCTATCCTAGCCTGTCCCCTGCCTACCTATCCAGCCTGTCCCCTGCCTACCTATCTTAGCCCGTCCCCTGCCTACCTATCCAGCCTGTCCCCTGCCTACCTGTCTTAGCCTGTCCCCTGCCTACCTATCCTAGCCTGTCCCCTGCCCTACCTATCCTAGCCGGTCCCCTGCCCTACCTATCCTAGCCTGTCCCCTTCCCATCCTATCCTAGCCTGTCCCCTGCCCATCCTATCCTAGCCTGTCCCCTGCCTACCTATCCTAGCCTATCCCCTCTCTACCTGTCTTAGCCTGTCCCCTGCCCTACCTATCCTAGCCTGTCCCCTTCCCATCCTATCCTAGCCTGTCCCCTGCCCATCCTATCCTAGCCTGTCCCCTGCCCATCCTATCCTAGCCTGTGCCCTGCCCTACCTATCCTAGCCTGTCCCCTGCCCATCCTATCCTAGCCTGTCCCCTGCCCTACCTATCCTAGCCTGTCCCCTGCCTACCTATCCTAGCCTGTCCCCTGCCCTACCTGTCTTAGCCTGTCCCCTGCCCATCCTATCCTAGCCTGTCCCCTGCCCTACCTATCCTAGCCTGTCCCCTGCCCATCCTATCCTAGCCTGTACCCTGCCATACCTATCCTAGCCTGTCCCCTGCCCTGCCTTCTCCTAGCCTGTCCCCTGCCTACCTATCCTAGCCTGTCCTCTGCCCTACCTATCCTAGCCTGTCCTCTGCCCTACCTATCCAGCCTGTCCCCTGCCCTACCTATCCTAGCCTATCCCCTCTCTACCTATCCTAGCCTATCCCCTCTTTACCTATCCTAGCCTGTCCCTTGCCCTACCTATCCTAGCCTGTCCCCTGCCGTGCCTTCTCCTAGACTGTCCCTTACCCTACCTATCCTAGCCTGTCCCCTGCCCTGCCTTATCCTAACCTGTCCACTGCCCTGCCAACTACTAGCCTGCCCATGCCCTACCCCATCCTAGCCTGCCTTTAGGACCATTATCAAAATAAATGTGTTAATAACATAATGCACTGCTTCTTTATTTTTCCAGGTGCAGGGCCATCCTGGTAGCTCAGTCTTGCTCTGTCTAAACAAAATTAACATGTATAGAACTGCCTTAGTCATAACTACTATTTAAGGGTAGCCCTCAATCACACCGTCATGTGACTACCTTTTGATAGTCACTAGTGACTAACTACAAGCTACATTTTTATCAGTGCAGGTAGCTCACATAGTCTTAGAGTTAGTTACAGATGTACTTTAGCTAGAGTTTAAGACTATAGTAGACAGAATGAAGGAGAAGGGCCCCTGATAAAGATGATATCTGGTTCAACGTTCCTACTACTTAACATAATTCAGTCTACTTGAGCTATGTTTTTACGCCAAACTATGTCCCACGGCCAGGATTGGTGCAGTTTTATGTCCAGAAGGTGACCTTCCCTCTGACCTTCCCTC
Source organism: Harmothoe impar (assembly GCA_947462335.1). Lineage (NCBI taxonomy): Eukaryota > Metazoa > Annelida > Polychaeta > Phyllodocida > Polynoidae > Harmothoe > Harmothoe impar. Next base: position 73,581 of record CANHQG010000146.1, read on the forward strand.
AGATGGTATGGCAGATAACCCAACATGGTTAATAACTGGATCAAATTCTCTACTCCTCTATGATCTGCATTTGCTTTGAGAGAAGGGTGGAAGAATTCCCATTCCATGAAAATCACCGGGATAAAGATTTGGTTTACCAGATGTTCGAAAGTTGTGAAGGCTCTGAGTTCAAAACCTTGGATGTCAATTTTCATGATGGCTCTGTCCATTGTGGTTACGTATCGCAGGTCGCTGAGGAGGATGGTTTTGATGGTCGGAGGACAGTTCTTGTTGTTACAGTCTTGTTTCTTGATGACTTTGGTCAACCCCTGGTCGTCAGAACTAAGATTAAGCATTCTCTCATCCCGCTTGTCAGCCACAGCATTCTGCACTAACACTATATTCCGTGTAACTCCTCCTAAGATGGCCGCCTTGTGGAGACGTAGTGCGTTCTCTGTGAATGGCTCTACTGCCACCACCTTACGGCCCATAGTGGCCGCATACAGAGTGTAAACTCCAATGTTAGCCCCAATATCAAGGACACCAAGTTTCTCATCTTTCAACAATTCATCCTTGAACTCAGCTAATATGTGCCGCTCCCATGCACCTGTTTTGTTAATTAACGTGGATATAGCTCTGTCCCTGCCCAGGTCATGGAGGCACACCTTGGTAGCTGGGACTACTGTCATTGTGACACATTGGAAGTTCTGGTTGTTCTCTTTAGTCAGATTGTACACGTTCAGATATGTCTGCCTTTGGCCTATGCAGTTTATGCAGCTGATGATAACTGATTGAAGACACTTGTGCGCTGGAAGACCGAAGTCGTTGGTTGCTAGGATGATCAGTACTATCACAAAGACGGTGGTGATTAATTTGAAATAAATTTGACGAGGCATCTTTACAACAGTGCAGCAATATCAGTAGTATAGTATGTATCGGAACGGGACTATAGTTAAGTACTGTTTATTACTCAATCGACATGCAGCCAATCAGAGGCCTCCATTTGGTCACGTGACCGGAAGTGACCTACTTAGGGGATTAGTGGTGACGTCACGTGACCTAGTTAGCCAATCAGAGGCCTCCATTTGGTCACGTGACCGGAAGTGACCTACTTAGGGGATTAGCGGTGCATTCTGGGTAACCCTGCAGCCAATCAGAGGCCTCCATTGGGTGACCGGAAGTGACCTACTTAGGGGATGGTGCATTCTGGGTAACCTACTGACCTACTTAGGGGACCGGAAGTGACGTCATATGACCTAATTTAGGATCACGTGATCGGAAGTGACCTGATGAGTCACGTGACCGGAAGTGACGTCACACGACTTAATGGCCAACCGGAAGCGACCTGATTGATCACGTGACCGGAAGAAGAAGAAGTTTTTTTTTTTGTTTAGGATCCCGTGACTGGAAGCGACGTCGTCACATGAGTGACGCTTTAAGAGACTGCGCGACTTACTAGTAAAAGAAGCCGTATGATAATAAAAACACAACAATATTTTCTTTTAATTTTTTTTAATTTATTTTTTTTTCAATCTTGATAAACACTCTATTTTTGAAAAGATGCACACGCTTATTTTTTTTTTTTTTTTTTTTTTTTTTCATATCTCTAAAGGACTCGTTGTCACACCGTCAGAATGCACGCGACGCTTATAATACAAGTAGCGCACGCCGTCTTTCTCTATGGTGTAGGTGACCATTTTGTTTCGCACCACTTTGAAATTTCTATTTACAGCAATGAGAGTTTTTCGTTGGCGAAGAACATCCAAGAAGGCGTCTGGTTCCTGGGGGTTTTGTTTCTTCTGTACGCCTTTTGCACTCCATTTTTTGGATTTTCTTTCACCGGTGTCGCTGACTCGATCGTAGCAAATGTAAGTCTTAGGGTTGAGACTTAGGATCCCGTCACCTTCCCACTCCGCTTTCATGAGCCCCGAAGTTCTCAGATCGTGAAGGTACCGTCTCTCACAACATCCGCCGGGCGGCGCACACCATTCTCGCACTCTTTCCGTTTTTGTCTTCACGAAAAGCTCTAAGTGCTCGTCGCACACCGCTGTCGGAAGCCACTTTCGTTTCTCTCTGAAGTACGTCTCTCTCAGGCGAGGTTTCACTAGGTCATCCAACGTGGCACCGCTGAGAGCCATGTAAAGACTGTCGGTGTCCATTTGACAAAGGGCATAATCGCGCCGATCGACGAATCTATCCAAGAAGTCGTATGTGAACTCTAACATTTTCAACTTCGCGTACTGGTATACCATGAACCCTATCTGAATAGGGAGGTTGTTCTTGACCGTTTTCGGTTGTAGTTCGACTTCAAACAGATCGGAAGTCAACTCGGACGCCTTTTTGAAGCGCCACGAATTGGCCAATAGTTCGAACTTCCGACTGTCAGTGTATCTCACCGCCGTGTGTTTTTCTTTGTTGCAGATTGTTTTACCGTACGTAGCGTTTCCCATTAACTTGTAACAGTCTGACAGAATTTTCTCGTTCTTGTTCACGTCGCCACGTCTTCGCGCCGCCGTCACTTCATCCGCGAAACCGGCAAAGGAGCGTTTAGGTAGGTATTCTACCACCAGCTGCACTTTGGTGACTATCAAACCGTGCTCTAAATACCACTTGAGAAGCGGCGTTCCCAAGAGAATATTTTTTCCGTGGTAACTCTCTATCAGACATCTCTGAGGCGTGCTCAACAGCTTTTCTTCCTGCGCAAAGTCTGACATGTGAGGGCCTATGTCCGATTTTGAAACGGTCGCGTTCTTGAAAACGGGGGTCATTTCTTCGAAGTACTCTCGTAGGTGAGGCGGCGTAGTGATGTCCACTTGAACTAAACCGAACATTTTCTCCTCTTTCACAGCGGAAAGGATGTCGCTCTCGCTCATCGCGTTTCGAGACACTTTCAAAGCGTCAACCTTCCAGCGTTGTTGGGAGGCCTTGACCCGCTCATCTCGACGCTTCATCTCTCGCCATTCGCACTCCCACACGACGACCAGCTTGTAACCTAACGCTTTCAAGTAAGCGCTTACTCTGGTCGTTCTGTCGCGTCTCTCCTCTCTCAGTGAAGCGCACTGATATCGGTGCGACGGTATGCACTCGTGAGCGTGGAACCAACACCCGTGAAACTGGAAAACCGTATTAGAGGCCGCGTGAAATCCGTCCACGCGAATTCTCCGACAGCCTACCGCCATCTCGCCGCCGTTCAGAGCGTGGCGCAGTTTCACGTCGCGGTCGTGCTCTACGAAGCGTAACCACTCCAAAGCGCTGTGAGAGTTTCTTTGCCTGATTTCGGGCTTGAACTCGGTCTCGGGCCGTCTCACCGCGTAATAGCCCGTGCAGTGCGCTTCGCTCATGCAGCGCAAGTACAGTGAGTTAGCGTCTAGTCCTAGGATGTGTTGGCACGGTCTCGCTTCTTCGCCGTACTTGTGCTCCCTTATCCGCGTGGTGCCCTTCTCGTGAAATCTATGGAAGATGATGGAAGGACCGCCGACTAGATTCTCTTTGATCAGAGCGTGGAGGACGGCGTCGAACTGGGGAAACGTTGTGAACGCGTCTTCTAGGTTTTGGAAGAGGAAGCGTAAAGTCAAACCGGCGAGAGAAACTCCGTCTTTCAACATGTCGATGCCGCGATCTTGGAAAAATTTAGCGTGATTTTTCAGAGCTTCTATGAAAGGTTTCACGTCTTTGTTGTTGTAGTGGATCAAGTAGTCTTCCATAGTTTGCATCTTCTCGTCGGACCAAACTTTCTGACATGCGGCGTAGTCGGATTCGGACATTTTGACGCCCGTCAGCTCGCTGTCGAAAGCCGATCTCGGCGGCAGCGTTCTGTTTGCCAGTTTCCTGGTAGACGTCATCCATTCGTAAGGAAAGTGACCTTTCTCTTCGTTCCTGGTGAAAGCTCGCAAATAGGTCGCGTAGTTGTAACCGGGTGCCAAATAGTTGACTACGTCCAAGAAAACCGTGTGCTGTGTGTAAACCGCCAAGTATTGATTGCTTCTCTTTATGACGCTGAATTCTTGGTTTCTTCGGTCTCCGGAGGCGAAGAACGAGTGAAGGCGTATTTTGATCAGGTTCAAGTCGTAACGCCCCGAGTTGAAGCCCACCACTGGAGCTTGACGGATGTATCTCAGAAGACGCTTCTTCAGTTGAACTAACGGGTGTCTGGTCTGAGCCGCAGCGAAGCCGCCTGGAGAAGGGGTGGTGAACGTCGCCTCCTCCAGCAGGAGAGCTTCACCTATCGCCGCATCTAACTTCGCTAACGTCGGTCGGTAAAGTTCTAGCACAGCTTCCCCGATCGCTTTGGCGTTCTCGTTTATGTGATTTAAAACTCGGTCCAACAAGGGGTCGGAATCTGCGTCGGACGCTCTGACGAAGCAGACGGGCCCCTCCCACCCCGGAAAGTCGGATGCGACGCTAGCCGACAAAGGGACGTGATCCCACAGCAGGGACACGTGCTCCGTCGACGGTTCTTTGCACGGTCTGAAGAAAGCCTCGAAATCGAAGGCGATCTTGTAAGGGTAGATTCCGGAATGTCCGTCGGGGGGAAAAATGGAGAAGTCTGCTAGCGCTTCGAAAATCGTTCTCGAATTTTGGTAGATGCCACCTACGTAGCGCAACTTGACTTGTCGGCAAGAGGAAAGCTGGTTCCTGTGTCTCTTCAGCAAGAACTCGGTGGTGAACGCCGCCTTACACTTGCAACATTCGTATATGCCCGCGTACGCGTTGAAGTCCGTGACGAGAGAGACGTGCAAACCGCCTTTCGCCGTCAGGTGTAGGTTGACTTTACCTCGGGCGGCCACAGTTCTGGAAGGCGGTCTGATCAGAGTAACGCGTCTTCTCAACTTCCGCCCCGGCACTTGACGCGACGCGGTGTAAACCGCTATTTGTACGTCAAACAAGTTCTCTAACGCGGGTAAGTCGCGGATGTTCAGACCCGGAAAGGATTCAGGTGTGGCAGCGGGACAGAACTGACGTAACAAATCTGAAGCGCGCTTGCTGGTGTTGTATAAGTGAAAGGAAATGCAGCGGAAGATGCAGAGGTTGTCCTTGTTGGGAAAATCTAACACGCCGCTTCTCTTTCCAACTCGACCGGCCTGCGTGATCCTACCGCCTATGGGGAATTCCCCCGGTCCCATGTAAACGCAGATGTTCAAATTGGTAGGAAAAAGAACGTGCCACTTGGTGTCAGCGTCGCAAAGTTTCCGTACCTCCTCGCAAGCGACGGTGTTTTGCATCTTTGAGAGGAGCTCTTCCAAAGTTTCTGAATTAGTTACAGTAGGGAGCGGTTGTATGAGAGTTGCGTTGTTCTGGGAGGCGTGGAAGTAGCGCAGTTTGCTCTTGTCTTCTCTGTGTTGTAACAGTAAGCCTACCGAGAAACCCACTTTGTATCTGAATCTTTGTGTCAAGTGAATGCGACGCATAGTATCTACAGCGTCACTCAACTCGCCGGTTGGTAGCCTGAAGTTTGTTACACTCACGCGAGTCCCGTGCATCCTGACGCCCGTTTGTATCGCAGGCCAATTCGCCGTGAACGTTTCCTCCCCGTTCGGTACAGCACATATGCGCGGAGGGACGGTCACCCCGTCCAGAGATTCGCGTCGACAAGCGCTCTTTCGGCAATCCCCTTCGCCGCATAGAGGGCAAAACTTAGCTACTACTCTACAATTTTCTACGTGTCTCTCGTGGTTGTACGCTCTTTTAAACATTTTGAAACACTTTTCGCATACGTACTGTGTCATGTTTTTTTTCACTCGGTTACCAACTACTTAGCCGTCTAACTATCTATCTATCTATCTAGCCATCTATCAATCTGTCGTCTATGTAACTATCTTTCTGTCTGCTGTCTGTGTATCCGTCTGTCTGTCTGTCTGTCTGTCTCATACAGCGTACGTCAAACGCTGTGTGTGTGTGTGTGCGCGCGTGAGCGTTGAGCGTCTCTCATTCCGAATCTATGCCGAGATATTTCAGAATGATCTCTGTTTTGTCATCCAACTCTTTGAGCGCTCTGGCGGACAGCGTCACCCCCTGCTGTGTGGGTTTTTTGTCAGGACCTTCGTACTTGCGCACGTGGACGAGGTTCTTACCGCTGTAGTAGCTCACAGCTGCGTACACTTCGCCCGCCTCATCCAGCACTGCGAACCAGGGGGTGTGATTAGGTTTTCCTTGCGCGGCCGCTGTGTCGCGTATGCGCACCACTGCGCGGATATCGGCGATGCGTGCTATGAGCTCGCGCAGCGCGTCGGCCGTGAAGTGCACTCGCTTGCTTCTGGTCAGAGACGCCTCTTTCACCTGGCCGTCTTTTGTGTAGCGCGGCCTCCTAGACAGTCTAGCCACGTCCTCCCAGATCTCCAGCGTCAAAGCTCCGTCTAAGCAGAACTCTAACCCGAGTGTTTTCTCTGCTTCTTCTCGTCCATCTCCTTCTTTTTCTTGTATTTTTCTCTTCTTAGTGGGCCTTGTTGTTCTGGAACTCACCTTAGAACGTTTCACACCCGCAGGATGAGTAACACCATCAGCGTGAGCTGAATCAGCAGCAGAACCGATAGCAGGAGCAGCGTCAGCGCTGGTGGTATCGGAGGTCTCGTTGTTGGAACAGCGCAGCCACACGCCGTCCGTGCTGTGTGTAGCGGTAGAAGATGAAGCGCCGCCGCCGCCCTCGTAAGGTGGCGGTGAGGGCAGTCGCCACGGACCGGACGGGGGGGCGCTAGCAGTGGAGGAAGTGAGGTCGAAAGGTCGAAGAGGGAAGCCGAAAAACGTACCGCTCACCCCTTGCCCTTCGGGTTCTTCGTACGCCTCGTCGTCAGCGTCGTTCTCTGTCTCACCCTGTTGCTGCTCCTCCTCCTCCTCTTCTTCTCGGTTCAGGGGCTGAGTGTCCGAATAGCTGTAACTCTCAGCGCGAGCGGCGTCGAGGGCGTCCGTCGATGTAGTGGTGGAGGAGAGGGGCTGTGCAACGTGCGGCAGGTCATCAAAGTCATCAACAGTAGTGGGGAGGTAAAAACCCGGTTGCCAGTACTGCGCTGTGCCAGGAGCGTTGTCGTCAGTAGAAGTAGCAGTAGCAGCAGGTGCAGCAGAAGCAGCCGCAGCAGGCGCAGCCGCAGCAGACGCAACAGTAGCAGGCGCAGCAGCAGCCTCAGCAGGCGCAGCCGTAGCAAGCGCAGCAGTAGCAGGCGCAGCAGCAGCAGCAGCAGCAGCAGCAGTGGCAGGCGGGACGGCGGTAGCAGCGGCAGCGCGCTTAGCAGCAACGTGTACCGTCGCGAGTGTAACAACGTCGCTAGCACGACGACTGCTACCAGTAGTACTACTAGTACTACTACCACTACTACTACTACTGCTACTACTAGTGCTACTGCTACTACTACTACTACTACTACTGCCGCGAGCGCTCGCTACAGCAGGAGGGTGATAAGACCAACCGGCTGCGGCGGTAGTCTCATGTTCAGTAGCAAGAGCAGGCACTGACGCTAAACGAACGCTGTTCCGATAGTCTTCTTGTTCTTGAACGCCGCTAGCTGTTGTCTTTTGCTCATGGTGGTGACTGTAGAGAGCAGCAAAAAAGAATGAGTGAGTGAATGGAGGTTTCCAAGCCCCTTATATACGCCTTCTCGCTTCTAGAGCTAAGCTACTTACCGACCCTGTTCAGCTGCCGCCGGCTGGCCGGCGGCCATTCACAAAGAGAAACAAAAAGACATAAGGCATGACGTTTTCAGCTGGATCCCTTTCCCCCCCCCTCTTTTGAGAGATCGACTGTGATGATGAGCTAAGCCGCTTACCACCCTGTTCAGCAATTCAACGCGCATTAGCTGTATAAAGGGTTAAGCGGTTGCTGCCTGCCGTCGACTGACCGGCGGCGGCCATTCACAAAGACATAAGGTATGACGTTTTCAGCTGGATCCCTTTTTGAGGGATCCACTGTGGTGAGCTAAGCCGCTTACCACCCTGTTCAGCCATTCAGCGCGCGTTAGCTGTATAAAGGATTAACGGTAACGGTGATGAGCTTACAGTGTGTATACAAAAAAAAACTACAGGAGGCGTGTGGCGTGAAGCAGGACCCCCCTAAGACGAACGTGTCTGTCTGTGAGTAGAGGCGTGTGCATGTGGTGAGCGACTTAAGTGTAAGACAAAAATCGCCACCTCCTGCCGTGGTGAGTAGACCGGGCCGGCCAGGCGGGCGGGCGGCCGGCTAGTTCAATAGGGAGGGGTGACAGCTGCCTAAGGCTGTGCATGAAAAAAAAATCCGATTTTCACCTGACCTCTGACGTTTGTTACAATGAATGTCAGAGGGAGGGAGACGTCCTCGGGTAGGGGGTAGGAGGTATTAAGGCTATGAGTGAGGAAAAAACACCGTTTTCAGCTGGTCTCCACGGATAGCGATGCCACACCCCCTCATCATCTAAGCTCTTAAGGAGCGGAGCGGCTGAAAAAGCGTCATGCGGACAGGGCGCTAGACAGCTGGAGCGCTGTTGGAAATGAGATTAAACTCCCTCTGTATAAAAAGCTCTCATTTCTGTTGGAAAAAAAACATATCGCCTCTGACCCCAGTAACGGCTACTACCACCACCACCGCCACCACCACCACCGCCGCCACCGCCGCCGCCGCCGCCGCCGCCGCTGCCGCCGCCGCCAAGACGAGACGAGATGGCTCAAGCTATTCCACTTTCAAGCTCGCCTTCACCGCCCGGTGCGCCTGAAAAAAAGTTAATGCGGCTTGACGACGTGAGACGCGGCGCGAGGCAGCAGACCGATGATGGGGAGACCCGACAGGTAGGACAGCGGCGGTTAGCCTATAGCGACGCCTTGCTTCGTCAACTAGGTAAAGAGTTGAGCGGCTGTTGGAGAGAGTTGGGCAGTAGCTTAAAAGTCAGCGCCGCCCGTATGGATGCTCTAGTAGAGCGCAGTGTCAAGACACCGGAGGAGCTGTGTACGGCGATGTTCCGAGTGTGGTGGGGTGAAACCCCGCATCGTCATAGATGGGGCGAGCTCGGTCGCATCTTCACCCGCATTAGACGCATGGAACTGTTGGCTCAGTGGATGGCCCTTCTCCACAGACAGGGGTTGGATTTCGAAAACCCCGACTCGCGCGCGATGCATAAGCACTTGGGCACCCTCGGCAGACGTCTGGGTAGCAGGTGGAAAGAGGTGGGGGACCATTTAAAATTGTCGCCTGAGAGGTTAGATAAGATCGCTGAAGAATGCGAATACGGAGGAAGTCCCGCTGAGTGGGCCTTCCGAGTGTTGAAAATGTGGCAAGATGAAGCTGACGGCGCCGGCGGTACGCCTTTTGAACTCCTTCGAGTGTTGACTGAGGACATGGGAAAGTTTGGCCTCGGCATCGCGATATTACTTGACTTTATCAAGCAAGAAACAACGAGAACGACGGACATGTTTTTATTTTCATACGTCTTCTTTATTAGTAAGTAAAAAAAAAAATATATATATATATATCATAACAATTAAGACGCGCGATCTCTTAAAGTGTCACTTCCTCCAGTCGCAGCTGATCGCCTCATCGCAGCACGTGATAAACAAAAAAAAAACACGAAGAGACACGCTTCTTCCTCTCGAGAGGAAGAAGCGTGTCTCTCGATTGAAAATCTTTTTCTTTCTTAAAAGAGACAAACGCGCCCCTTAGAGTGCCCCCCCCTAGAGTGCCCCCCTCCCCCCCCTCCCCCCCTCCCCCACTCGCCCCATGCATCCTAAAAGCGCCCCCCTCCCCATGCATGTTAAAAGGGCCCCCCTCCCCCCCTCCCCTCCCCTCCTTCCCCTCCTTCCCCCTTATACACTCTAAAGAACGCTTCTAACTAGTTCAATAAGTCACTTCCAGTCGCTCGTAAAACAATAAAAAATGAAAAAAAAACTTATATCGTGGTGTTTTTTATTAGTTTACCAAAAAAAAATAAGAGACTCGCCTCCTCCTCCAAAAAAAAAAAGATATCACATTTTAAAGCCCGTGACCCCTTAAAGACGCTCATCTCTTCATTAAGTCGCGTGACGTCACTTCTTCTTCTTCTTCTTCTTCTTCTTCTTCTTCTTCTTCTTCCGGTCACGTGATCAATCAGGTCACTTCCGGTCACGTGATCCTCAATGAGGTCACTTCCGGTTGGCCATTAGGTCATGTGACGTCACTTCCGGTCCCCTAAGTAGGTCAGTAGGTTACCCAGAATGCACCATCCCCTAAGTAGGTCACTTCCGGTCACCCAATGGAGGCCTCTGATTGGCTGCAGGGTTACCCAGAATGCACCGCTAATCCCCTAAGTAGGTCACTTCCGGTCACGTGACCCAATGGCGGCCTCTGATTGGCTAACTAGGTCACGTGACGTCACCACTAATCCCCTAAGTAGGTCACTTCCGGTCACGTGACCAAATGGAGGCCTCTGATTGGCTGCATGTCGATTGAGTAATAAACAGTACTTAACTATAGTCCCGTTCCGATACATACTATACTACTGAGAGGCACTGAATCAATCATATATGTTTAAAGGTGGGCCATTGATTAAGTTCAATACATTTGCATGGTATTTCCAAAGAATCTGATTAGAGGAAAAATTCACCACAATTGCTGCTGGGATAGGCCTACTGTATATAATGGGGCGGGAGGGGGGGTGCCGGAAAAGAAACTTGCAATAACAACATGGCGCTGGGCAGGAACGTAACCAACCGGGACCCAGCAAAATCGCCTCAGGTGAACTGCATCATGGAAGCCGTACCGATTTTATTGTGGTCCTAAATAGCACAGAGTCCGTCTCCAAGCCATGGCTAACACTGACCCAGCGAGGCTGCTCTGTCCTTTATGAGGTAATCAGTCAAACAGAACAGATGATCCACACACATCTTGCTTGTCTGGTCTAATCTTATTACAATATCTCTTTATCTCTATACATGGTTTTAACCCTTGGCTCTGACCAGTTACTCACCTGGGTTGCATTTGTGTATCATAATGATAAAGGGCACTAATCTGAGTATTACCACCAGCCGTGTGCTGGTATTGCCACCAGCCGTGTGCCGGTATGACCACCAGCCGTGTGCCGGTATTGCCACCAGCCGTGTGCCACCAGCCGTGTGCCGGTATTGCCACCAGCCGTGTGCCACCAGCCGTGTGTATTGCCACCAGCCGTGTGCCGGTATGACCACCAGCCGTGTGCCGGTATTGCCACCAGCCGTGTGCCGGTATGACCACCAGCCGTGTGCCGGTATTGCCACCATCCGTGTGCCGGTATTGCCACCAGCCGTGTGCCGGTATTGCCACCAGCCGTGTGCCGGTATGACCACCAGCCGTGTGCCGGTATTGCCACCAGCCGTGTGCCGGTATTGCCACCAGCCGTGTGCCGGTATTGCCACCAGCCGTGTGCCGGTATGACCACCAGCCGTGTGCCGGTATTGCCACCAGCCGTGTGCCGGTATTGCCACCAGCCGTGTGCCGGTATTGCCACCAGCCGTGTGCCAGTATTGCCACCAGCCGTGTGCCAGTATTGCCACCAGCCGTGTGTATTGCCACCAGCCATGTGCCACCAGCCGTGTGCCGGTATTGCCACCAGCCGTGTGCCGGTATTGCCACCAGCCGTGTGCCGGTATGACCACCAGCCGTGTGCCGGTATTGCCACCAGCCGTGTGTATTGCCACCAGCCGTGTGCCGGTATGACCACCAGCCGTGTGCCGGTATGACCACCAGCCGTGTGCCAGTATTGCCACCAGCCGTGTGTATTGCCAC